>JABUQX010062496.1:0-17801 GCA_015478945.1 Trachelipus rathkii | reverse complement strand
TATTAGGGAACCGGTTCTCGTATAAACGTCTTGCCTCTGCAGAATTACAACCGGCAAGACCATACATTAAATGCAGTCCGCCATTTCATTATCGTGAGTACATTTTAGGTAAATAACACGCTTAAATTTCACCGAACGTACAAGGCAGATAGTACATTACGTAGATCAAAATATTACATAATAAACAGTATCGGGTTATAACAATTGATGATAGGGTGAAGTACACTTACATCTTAACTTTTAAAAATTACCAACGCAACTGATGATTTTGAAATAACCGACGTACTCAATAGTTGGTATAAAGGTAAATTTTGGTGTTACTTTGATTAATTATTAACGTATGCATTATAAAATATTTGTTACCTCACAATATTATTATTTAATTACTTGTATGTGTTTAAAGATAATTTATTTATGTTAAATCCGGTATTGTTTTTTATTTTTATTTCACGAACCTTGTATGCGTATGACAGTAAGTGTGCTGTAACTTTGAAGCGGGGGCACATAGGACACATGTTCATATAAACGTTTTTGATTGTGAAGACTCCCTATCAAACCCTTAGTGGTCCCACATGTTAGGAAACATCCTGTAACACACACGCACACCACACACACACACACACACACACACACACCACACACACACACACACACACACACACACAACACACACACACACACCACACACACATATTATATTATAATAATATATATATATATATATATAGATATTATATATTATATATATATATATTATATATATTATATATATTATATATATTATATATATATAATCCATCTAAGAAATATTGCTATATTTAGTAATTAGTAGGGAGGAGGTAGTAGGTAGAGTGAAAAAGTTGAAGAATGTTAAATCTCCAGGCATAGATGGAATAACGGTAAAATGATCAGAATGAGCGCCGAGATGTGATTGAAGGGTTGTAGAAGTTGTGTAAACAGAGCGTTTATGAATGCATAGTTCCGAAGGATTGGAAGGAGCATGTAATAGTATCCTTATTATAAGTAGATGGATAAGGGAACTATAGGGAATTTATTTATGAGTTGTTGGGAAACATATATGCTGGTAATTTGGTTTAAAAGTGCGTCGAGGACTTGGAGGGACGATTGGCGAAGAACAAGTGGCAAAAGAATGGTAGGAAGAATGTGTTTAGATCAAAATTTTTACATGAAACAATTATTGAGAAAATGAGAGAGAGAAGAATAAATTGTATTAAGTTTTATGACTTGCAAAGGCGTATGGCAGATTAATAGGAAAACTCTGTGGCAGGTGTTGCTGTTATATGGTGTTAGTGGTAGGCTTCTAAATGGAATCAAAAGTATGTATTATGACGAATAGTGAAGGTGTGTAAAAATAAATGGAATTGAAAGTGTTGGTTTAATATAATAGCGTGATAGTAGGGATGTGTATGTCTCCTGGTTCATTTAATTTGTATATGGATTGGTTATGAAAGGAATTAGAGTAAGGGTGCATGAGGAAACGGTTTAGAATAATGAAGAACGGAGAGGTGAGGGTGCCCTGCTTCTTGTACGCTGAGATTCATGAAAAAGATGGACTTGAGTCACGTAAAGGAAGCCTGAAGAGAGAGGAATTGTGAGTTTGGGCAGAGGCCGAGAAGAAAGGTTGCATAATAGGAATGAATGGCGTGGATTTGTGATGGGTTATGGTTGTGGATTTGGCCCAGGTAGTGAACCCCACATTGACGAATACCACAGTTGATATAGTCAGCAGCAATCTCATGAAACCCTAGGGTGATTTTTCTGACTGAGACGAGTTCTCACTTAAGGTTATAAAGGGGACTTGCGTCATATTCTTCTACTATTTTTCTGTTTCTGGTGTATGCGACGCACCTATCCCAATCTGAAAATAAGGTGATTGATATATATATATATTATATATATATATATATATAAAATATTAATATATATATAATATATATATATATATATATATATATATATATATAATATATATATATATATATATATATATACTATATATATAATATACATATATATATAATATATATATAAGTTAATATATATATATATATTATAATATATATATATTATTATATATATATATATATATTTATATATAATATATATATTATATATAATATATTTATTATATATATATATATATATATTATATATTAATATATATATATATATGTATATATATATATATATATATATATATATAATATATATATATATATAATATATATATATATATATATATATATATATATAAATATATTATATATATATATATATATATAATATATATATATAATATTATAATATATATATAATATAATATATATATATTATATATATAATATAATCATCACCACCACCTTCTTTACCCAGATTGGGTGTGAGGTGCGTCCCATGCTTTGGAAACATAAAAGTAGCAAAATAATATAACGCAAGTCGAAAAGAAAGCCCAGCCTTACCGCCCCTTTATTACCCTTAAGTGAGGACTCGTCGCCAGTCAGAAAAATCTACCAGGTTCTTCACAGGAGTGCGACGGACCCTCACGTCATGCACTCTCAATGTAGATCATCCCTTGTCTCAGGTGGGCCACAACCATATCCCCTCACAAAACCCCGCCATGCACTCCTATTATGCACCTTTCCTTTCGCCTCTGCCAAACTCACATTCTTCTCCTCCAGGCATTCCTTTACTGACTCAATCCATTTTCTTCGATTTCCAGCCGGTCGATTTGCCTGCACAACTCACCACTATTACATCGCTTAACCAGACCGACCATCATCCATCCTTCCACATGGACAAACCACCTCAATGTACTTCATTTATTCTCTTATTCACTCCTATTCCTCCACACCCCACACTCCCTTAATTAATGTTCATCCTCATTTTATCAATTCTTCTCACACCTAACACGTCCCTAAGATTGTTCATCTGAACACATTGTAATTTAGATCTATACCTCTTATAACAGACCATAGTTTCTCTACTATACATTAACACAGGCAACAACACCCGTTTCAAGTTAAGACCCTAGCGCACTTAGTTCTTTATTATCACCAAGGATTTTATTGCACCATCCACCTTTCTACCATTCACAACTTTCCTACTACACTCTGCATCATCATTTCCCTTTTCATCCAACATATAGACTAAATATATATATATATATATATATATATATATATATATATATATATATATATATATATATATATATATATATATATATATATATATATATATATATATAATATATATATATATATTATAATATATATATATATATTATGAAGGGGTAAGTGAGTTGACTTGAGAAACCACCTTCATTAGCTGAAAGACTAGATGATGTTGAAGAGAGTGAGCGTTTGTCGCGATGAATTGGCGTTTCGTCCCGGGGCGCTTTGGACTCCTCATTGTGGTTCGCAGCCCCCTTCACCAAGACGCCCAGAACTCCCCCCAGTTGACAATGCCCAGCACACTCCGCTCTGCGCACCTGGAAGGACGTTGGTCAGCTGTCAGATGAAAGCTAGGTGTGCACACATTAAAGCCACTGAGAAGGCTTCGACCACCTGTACTTTACGGGCCAGTTGTGCTGCACCTGCATTGAAAGCCACCAGTTACAGGCGTACAGGATGACGAACAGAGCAGCGCCCAGCAAAAGAAACTTGAATTGATGTAATGCCGCGTTGAACGATTGTGGTAAAACAAAACTCTACAAGCGAAATGTCTTTACCACGGCGAACACTTTGAGAGAAGACTGGGATGCTGGCTGGTGTTCGTTGTGCCACTCCAGTGGCACTAGTCACTTCGTGTGTCACCAATAAGGGGGTGAGTGAGTTGACTTGAGAACCACCTTCAATAGATGATTATTAGATGTTTGTTGAAGAAGTGAGAGTTTTGTCGCGATGAACTGGCGTTTCGTCCCGGGGGCTGCTTTGGACTTCAGTGGTGGTCGCAGCCCCCCTTCCACCAGACGCCAAATATATATATATAATATATATAATATATATATATAATATTATATATATATATATATATTATATATATATACATATATAATATATATATATATGGTAATATATATATATATTATATATATATATATATATATATATATATATATATAATATATACATATATATATATATATATATACATATATATATATATATATATATATATATATATATATATTTACATATATATATAATATATATAATAAATATATATATATTGCATATATATATTATATATAATCAAACCGACCCCAACTACCTACCGTACAACAAAAATAAAAAATTATAAGTATATATATATATATATTATATATATTATAATAAATATATCTATATATATATATATAATAAGTAAATATTATAATAATTAAATAATTTTTTTATATATATATATATATATATATATATATATATATATATATATATAATATATATATATATATATATATATATATATATATATATATATATATAAATATAATTTTATATATATAATATATATATATATTATATATAATATATATATATATATATATATATATATATATATATATATATATATTATATATATATATATATATATATATTATACTATATAATATATATATATATTAATATATATATTAATAATATATATAATATAATATATATATATTATATATATATATATAATATATATATAACTATATAACATATATATATATATATATATACACAATATATATATAATATATATATATATTATTATATATAATATATATATATATATTATATATAATATATATATAATATATATATTATATAATATATATATAATAAATATATATAATATATAATATTAGTATATATATATATATATATATATATATATATATAATATATATATATATATATAATATATAGGTATATATAAATATATATATATATATTAATAATATAATTATATATATATATATAATATATATATACATATATATATATGCAAAATCCAGTTATCGTGGACCTTCAGTAAATCTTCCTAGTATACATCCAACTTCCTCCTTTTCTCCAGCACTATTTTTCTGTGTTTACTCAGTCTACTGAGACTGCTTACGGACAGGTTTTACTCTCCTTCCAATGTATTAAATGAGATTTTATTCATTAACCAAGAACACTCTTATGTCATTTATTCAGATTCGCTCAGCTCCCTGCAGGCGCTTAAAGCCCGCTTCTTAGTTGAATTACCAATAACGTAAGGGTAACTGGCAACGAAATCGCTGACAGAGAGGCCAAAATGGCTGCCTCTTCATTTCGGAGCTGTTCTAGGTAACTCCAAGATACCATTCAACAAGGTCACCTCCCATCAACTAATTACTATTCTGCTCTCCGACAAGGCTTCCGGTCTAATTGGCAAAAGCTGCAAGAGTGCTAGACGAGTGATCAGCGAGGGGCGAAACTTAAGAAATATAAAGCCGAATATTGGTAAGTGGTCTTCCTCTCAACGACGAAAGTGCTTGCACGAGGTGATACGTGCGAGCCTCTGTATTGGCAACACCAATGTCACACAGCCAAGTCACGGAGACCTTCCTCTCATCTGCAAATTTTGCCGTCACCATATTCCGCAATCTTTTCACTTTATCTTCATTGATTTTCCACAACTGGACCCCATTCGCAGTCATTTTCCTACTCTATGGTCCATAACACCTTCTAAAAGGTTATCTAATATCTTCTCTGATTCCTCCCACTTTAACAGTAACTCAATTTTCTCTTAACTTCAATATTCTTTATAATATATGATTTCATGTAATATTAGGACTATTTATAATGTAAGGTCATCGTTTTATTTATCTTTGACTGAATATTCATTTCGCCATCCAAATTTTTTGTGTATAACACAGCCAGGACTCACCCATGGAGTCGATTATTCAACCCAGTGTGGCAGCTTCTCTTTAGGCCGTGGTGTGTTTAACTAAAAAATGTACTAAATTATCTTTCAATGGTGCCCATTACGTAAGGGGAAGTCAGAAATGTGTGGAACAGGTTTTGTAGCTGGGAAAAATGGTTTTCATAATCACTGCTTGTTCTAATTCTTTTCTAAATTATAACTAGTTTTATATTCAATTATGAAAAAAAAATTTAAATTGTTATAAAAAAGAAACTGCTTTTTCTTAAAAATCTTACAACGTCAAGTCTAACATTAATGAAAGGGTGTAGTGATAGCAGTGAGAAGGGAAGTAAAATTTCATCAGAAAATTTGTTCCAGAGAAACTATTAAGCCAAAGGCTATAAATCACTATACTTTATTAAAGGAAACATTTGGGAACCCATTACATATCGTGGTTCAGTAACGCAATTTATTAAAAATGATTTCATTTAGGTTTCAAAAACCTTAATATTAATTTGATATAATTCTATTATGAAACATTACAAAGCATAGTAATGCTTTATGGTTATTTGAAAGTGACCAATTCGCATTTGCCCCCACCCCCATGCCCAAATTCGTGTGACAAATGCAAACAATCACAAATTTAATGTCATAGAACATTTTTGATTATTGTGTAGACATTTGTAATTACGATATTTATAGAGCCAAAGGATTGAATAATTTGGATTGAAAATGAAAAACAAAATTAAAAAAATATTTTTTATTCTCCATTACTACTTATAAAGACAGCAATCCTGCTTTGATGAAACTCCTCTTTGGGTACGAGATGCCCTGGACATTTATAAAGTTACATGGAATTGGCGAAACTCTTAGCGAGAGACGTTCATACAGTAGATATGTTAAAAAAAAAAATATTAATAATAATGCAATTATATATATATTATATATAAATATATACAAAGTCCAGAGCAAAGAAAATAATTTATGTATATAAAGGCTGAGTTGTAATGGTAACAAAATTAAATCATAAATTATTTTGATAATATATAAGTTCCCCAAACTGACATTTAATTTTTTTGTAGATCCTTACTTATCACATATGCCATTAACATAATACCCGAAGTTAAGGGGACAGAGGTTGTAGAAACAGCAGCAGCAGTAGCCATTACCTTGGCCATGGCAACAGCTTTACTATAATGGTATTCCAACGCTAAAACACATTTAACCCTATCGGCCATTTTTAATTAATACGTTAAACAAAAACAATGCCTATACTTTTTATTATAATTATTGGTAGCCTCTCCTCGTTCAAGATTTAATAATAAAATCCGTTGTTTATACAAAGTTAAGAAGAACAGATCTAGAAAAAAAAAATAAAATGGGGGAAACACTTCGGTGGTCTTTTTCTTTATCTAAAATTAAGAAATTATTCAACATTATTACATTCATATAGTCATTTTAATTCTAAATTTCACAGAGACCATATACAATTCTTAAATTTAGACATATTGCATTATAAATATGCTAATAATAATAATAATAATAAAATATATCTTTACAAATTATATCAATACTGATAACATTAAAGAAAAATATAAATTGAAATTTAAAAAAAAAAAATACCTATTTTAAAAACTAAATCAAAGTATTTATTCTCGAATCGCTTAAGACAAATAAAAAATTATTTTACGCTTGATCACAATTATGGTTTTATTATTACTGTACATGTGTGCTTCTTCTAAAATTGGGGATTTGAATGCTTTATATATTTCCTAATGAAAGCAAACATCGCCGATGACAATAAAAAAAAAACAAAAAAAAATTGATTACACATATACTGGCAGGTACAAAGATACGATAGTAACCTCTCTCAACAGGTTCGCAAATAAAGTAATCATGACGCCTGCACTGACAAAGTTTCTGGATTTAAAAGTGGTTTATGAATTAAAGGTGGCGGTTTAGGGTATTTCCTATAATAAAACAAAAAAATAAAAAAATAAGCAGGGCCCACATTTCTCTATCACTAACACAGATATATTCAAAAGTACAATTATTATTTTATTCGACCATAATTAATTAAATTGTATAAAAACCAGCCATCTTCACAACAAACCACCTGGCAGTTCAGCACAAGAGCCTAAAAATCCATTATACAAATTATAACACAGTGCAATACTGACTAGGGTATGGAAATCAGTGAAGGTACGAATTTTTGAGAAGTTTCTAATAATAATACTAAATACAATGAGAAGGGTATAATGTAATTCGCTGGGTATAAACAATAACCCATCTAGTAAACACTCCTTCGTCCAGTGCTATTATTAAGTGTCTGTAAGCACACAAATGTGTTTTTTTTATTCTATGTACAAATATAAAATAACATTTAAGGTGATTATACAATTCCTATTGTTAAAAAAAGAAAGACTTTGTATATAACCTCTTCTGCAATTGTGTCACTGCGATAAAGAGGAACTGTCTGACGAAGACAGTTTGATAATATAAAAAGTTCTCAAAAATTCGACCTTACCTCCATCGAGAGATAAAAAAAAAATAACTTTTTTTTTTTTAGAGATCTTCACTTACAAGCTATCAAAAGAGAAAAACCAAACCCGCTATTATTATTAATAAATATAATAATAGAAACATTTATGTTTTTTTCCTCATTTTATAAATTTTTTTGTACTTTTTCAATATAGAATTATAATATTAGCTAAGAAATAATTACATTTTTATCTATATATATAAATTTCAAATTATTTTTTTATATAAGCAAAAAAAAAATGTTCATAGTCAAAAAACTTCACTAATAATAATAATAATAATAATAATAATAATAATAATAAAATAATAATAATAATAATAATAATAATAATAATAATAATAATAATAATAATAATAATAATAATAAATTAAAAAATAAACTTCTTAATAAACTTAAATGGGAGTATATTTTTCATTTTCTGTACACAAATTTATATAATAAAGGAGGGGATTGCACAAAATATATTGTAAATATTATACCTTTTTAATAAAATAAATAATAAATGGCAATTTGTGCTACAATAAAACCTCTAATAAATATTATTAGAGAAAAAAAATTGTCTCAATAGATAAGAAATTAAAGAAAAACTTTTAGAACAAAATTTGCGAACGAAATAAATAAATTAATTAAAAGTACGAAAATAAAAGAAATATAATAATCGATTTTTAATACATCCTAAACCATACGGCCATGTTTTCGGTTGATACGTGGATAAGGAAATGTCGGAGGGGGTTTCTTGTGGGGAGAGCTCGAGGCTGATTTCAAAGGGGATCTTCCCCCTACCGACGGTGGAGGCAGTGGTGGGAATTCCTCGTCGTAATCGAAGTCCATTTCTTCTTCAGACACACATTGCTCAGAGGACTCCAACCTAAAGGATAAAAAGTGTTATTAGAACCACAAAATGAACACAAACAAACAAAAATTAAATGATACAATGAGTTACTAGAACCGTAACACAAATCTAGACTTATTTAGAGATGGGACCATTTTCCTTAAATTGTTTTTAAAACGTTTATGTGAAAAAAAGAAACGCAATTTTTTTTGTTTCTTTGTTGTTACTTTCATTGATCAAGAGGGAGCAGACCCTTTTCCAACTTTTATTTCTGATCGGGATTTGATGGGACAAAAAGCATAAACGTTTATGGAGGGTATAGTTCCGAAGGAATGGAGGAGAGCTGTAATAGCCCCCTTATATAAGGGTAAGGGGAAATGTAGGAAGAATATATGCACTTTTTTCACATTGTTTCTCATGCACATAGACTTGAGGTACTGAATTGTTGTATAAAGGTGGCATTCTCGAATGAATAAGAGAATGTGTAGATTCAAAAATTTTCACAAATTGAAACAATGATTTGAAAAAATTAGAGAGTAATAAGTTGTATTTAGGTTTTATGAAATTGTAACAGTCGTATGACAGGATTAATAAGGAAGCTCTGTGGCAGGTGTTAGTGATATATTATTATGTTGATAATGAAGCATGTTCAAGAATAGATGGAGTGGAGTGAGAATAGATGGAGTGGAGTGAACAGTTTAATATTAATAGTGGAGTGAGGCAGGAATATATTATGTATCCATGGTTATTAAATTTTGTATGGATGGGGTCATGAAAGAATTAGAGCTATAGAGGTAGGGGTGGTAGGGAAAGGCGTTAAGACTGATGGAGAATGATATAGAGTGGAATGTGCCCTGCTTATTGTACGCTGATGATTTTTTATGTGGTGACACTAAAACGTTTGAGAGGATTGGTAAATGGATGGGTTTGAAAGTAAATGTAGATAGGAGTAAGGTTATGGTAGTGTGTGAGGAGAATCGGCAGCGTGAAATCATGTTCCAAGATGAGCAATTGGAACAAGTATCCAAGTTTAAATATTTAGGTTATATGTTGATGAAAAGGGAATGGATGATGCAGAATGTAGTAGGAAAATTATGAATGGTAAGAAAGGTGGCTGGTGCAATTAAATCCTTGGTGAATGTAAAGGGAATAAGTCTGGAGTGCACTATGGTTCTACACGATGGTATATTGTTACCGGTCTTAATGTATATAAAGTAATGAAACTATTGCGTGGAATAAGAGGTATAGATCTAAGATGCAAATCTGTTCAGATCGATCTTAGGGGCGTGTTAGGTGCAAGAAGAATTAATAAAATGAGTAACGAACGTGTTAAGAGAGTTGTGTGGTGAAGAAAGGCGTAAATGAGAGAATAAACAAAGTTTATGAAGATGATTTGGTTATATGGACATGATGGATGATAGTCGGTTGGTTAAGAGGATGTATAGTGGAAAGTGTGTTGGGAATAGACCGGCTGGGAGACCGAAGAAAAAGTGGATTGATTCAATAAAGGAGTGTCTGAAAGAAAGGAATGTGAGTTTAGCAGAAGCGAGAAGATGCATAAGAAAATAGCGATGTTCTGTGAGGGGGTATGGTTGTGGACTGGTCAAGGGAATGAACCCCACACATTGACTAAATACCACAGCGAGGGCTCTTCCCAGTTTTGTGAAGCCCAAGGGTGGATTTTTTTCCGACTGCGATGACCTCCCACTTAAGGGTTTGGAGATGGTAGAGGGAGCTTTCCTTTCGACCTACGTCATGCTCTTCTACTTAACTATCCCATTTTCTGTGCATGATACTCACCCCTACCCCACATCTAGCAGAAAGAGAAGGGAAGAAAAAAGAAAGATTCATCAAAGTCAAACCAGAAATAAAGTTTGGAACATATCTTCTCCCCTTAATAAAAAAAATTAAAGGGACATTGAAACTTAATACCTCATTTTAATCAGTCTTTGATTTGGGTATGTGACAACAGCGAGAAGTTTATGCATGTGTATTTAAAGCCCTGAGTAATAATAAAAATAATAATACAAATAAAACCAAATGTTTAAAAAATAAACAAATATAACTGGCCAAAAAAAAAAAAAAGTATCACGATTTGTTTGCAACCAAGTTTTATAAACTATTTTTTTTGACAGAACTTCTCACCATTTGAACCATAAACGTGCTAAAATTAGAGGAAAGCCCCTACAACGTTCCAAAGAATTCGAAGCTACTAAGCTATTAATTATGTATATGGTTTTCTCTACGGTTTCCTATGGATGGGGTCATGAAACATTTAAGGAAAACAAAAACAATTCTTGTCAAAAAAACATTAGGAGTATAAATTAAACAATGCTGAAGCTTTTTTAATAAAGGCTTTTGTAATATTTTGAATCAAAATCTGCATTAAATGTAAGTCTTAATCTCAATATACAATTTACGTACACTAATAATGCGTTTCTAGCTTAAAAAAGAAAAAAATTAAAATTAAATGCAATATATATTATTTTGTGCCTAATTTCTAAGCTTCTCCCTCTGTTGCTTTCAATTGTGATGTCAAAAATCCCGATCTAGTATACTTTCAATGTCGATTTTATTACAATAAAGTCTGTCATTGATATCTATTTCTCAATATCAACTAAAAGTACAATGAATTTGAGCATATGAAAGCAAGTAAAAAGGTTCAGTTAATGGAGTTCCTATACCTAAAGTGTCCTTATTCATACATTTCCTAGAGACTTTAATAATTTGTTAGCAAAATATTATAATTTAGAATCCTTTAATAGATTTCAATTATTATTAAATAATCCTAAATAGGTTTCAATTATTATTAGAATATTGGAACATACACCAATAAGACCTAAATATAAAAATAATTAAAAATACTACAGTACTGTTCAGTCAGTAACAAAATACCATCCGAATAGTTAAAACAACTTAAAATAAATCTATTTCTTATCGTAAAATAATGTTAAGGAATAGCTTACCTCGCCCTTATGATAGGGTGTGGTGTTGGCTGTTTCTCTTCAATGGTGGGAAGTCGAGCCTTAAGTTTATCAGTGGGCCTTAGTTGACGGAGTGTCCTGTTGCTTAGCCTCCAAACAAGGCGCTGCCTGTGGGGTGAGTGACGCTGGTTCTCGTATTGATCCATCAATTCACTCACCACTTTGCGACATCCCTCAAACCTTCCTGGATTAATCTGTTTAACAAAATTAAACTGTCAAATTTCAATTAAAGTTTTTCTATCTCCATATATAAAAAAAAATTAAAGGTTATTTATTGTATTTTATCCTAAGAAACTAAATATAATAAAAGAATGAAATTGCACTAAAAAAATTAAAGGTCAACATATTTTATTCTATTTCATCAAGAAATTACATTTTTTTAAAGTTCACAAAATAAAATTAAAATATTTCTCTACGATGATATTTTCTCAAAATTCATTTTTAACATGCTCCTAAATTTATTAAAATTATTTACCTTGCAAAGGTCGTAGAGATGCAAAAGACAAGCCTGATGAACAGAACTATTGATTACATCGCTCTGGAGTTCGAGTGTGAGAAGCGCCAATGCCAGCTCCGATGGTCTATAAACAGTGGCAGCAGAGTCACAGGCAACGATCTCTAACTTATGAATAAGGGATGTAAGGGAAGAGAATGTTGATTCTGGTGTAAACTGTAAATGAGGAGAGGCCAGGTGGGCGTGGGCGGCATGCAAAAGACGCAGCAAAGTGAGCGGCGTTACAGGCGGCTGGCAGCGAAAATCAGTCGCTAGTTTTTCCTCCATAATACGCTCCATTCGAGCGACATCTCCAGGTCCGCACTTTGACTGTGAAATGTTGGTGAGGTCAAGTCTATCCGGAATAGTGAAAGACACGTTCAAGTAGTGGCTCGTATGTTGACACGACAAGTGAAACGCACTCACGGCGATGCACGACAAATGTTTAGGTTGTGCCTAAAAATATTAATTTCATTAGAAAAGGAAAATGGACCCAAGAATGGGTTAACTAATGTTCTTAACAATTTCCCACACTTTAAAAAAGATTTGTACAATAGATAAAACAGAGCATGCAAATGAATTTAAACCTAGTTTATCCCGTCATCAGACAAAGAGGATTCCTGTCACCTTCAAGGATCTCCCGCAGAATATCAGTTGATTCGAACTTCAACGAAAGACTCAATAAAAATCCCAATTCAAGTGTCCCAGACAGGTATGGAATATACGGATTCATCGACGGGAAGTGTCATATCCTATATCCGAGAAGCACATCAAAAAAACGTTTCAATAAAAACTGATAATTTTTGCATATCATTTTACGAGTTATCTTACCTCCTCCTAAAAAAAGATCCTTAACTGTCTCAAATAATAGCTAAATTATCACTATGAGAGATAAGTTAGGCTCGTAGAGTATCTAGTTGATTATTAATTATATATTATTATTTTTATTGCATTTAAAGTAGTTAAATTATTTTTATTTGTGATTAATTATATATTATTATTATTATCTATTATTATTTAAATGTGTCATTATTTCCTATGAAGAGAGTAATCTTTCTATGTCTTAATATTAATATTAATATTATTTAGAATAAATAAACAATAATTATTTTTATTATTATTTTATTATGTTACTTATTATTATTTTTATTTTATTATTATTATTATTTCCACAGTTGATTGTTCATAATAGTTAATATTTAAAATCCTATGTTTAAAAATTATAAATTTAATAAATTTGAGTCTTTTCTACTAAAGAAAACTTAAGGTATACATTTTATTTTTTAATGTTTGAAAGGAAAATAATTCTTAGAAAACCCGGAATCAAAAAAAATAAAATATATTAAGTAAGAACTCGTCGCAGTCAGAAAATCCACCCTAGAGCTTCACGGGACCGCGACGGACCCCCACTATGGTAATCGTCAATGTAAAGGGTTCATGCCTTGGCCCAGGTTGGGCCACAACCATACCCCCACTCACAAAACCCCGCCAGTCACTCCTATTATGCACCTTTTATTCCTCAGCCATCTGCAAACTCACAATTTCTCTCCTTCAGACATTCGTTTACTGACTCAATCCACCTTTTCTTCGGTCTCCCAGCCGGTCGATTCCCAACACACTAACCAATATACATCCGATTAACCAACCGACTGTCATTCATCCTTTCCACATGACCAAACCATCTCAATGTACTTTCATTTTTCTCTCATTTACCCCTTTCTTCGCACCACCATAACTCTCTAATCGTTCATTCCTCATTTTACCATTCCTTCTCACACCTAACACGCAAAGATTGTCCATCTGAACACATTGAACTTTAGATCTATACTCTTTATTCCAGACCAACCATATATCTCACTACTAATACATTAACACAGGTAACAACATAACCCTCATGTAAGACCCTAGCGCACTCAGATTAGTCCTTTTACATCCACCCAGGATTTAATTGGCACCAGCCACCTTTCTGCATTCACAACTTTCCTACTACACTTGCATCATCCATTCCCTTTTCATCCAACTATATCCTAACATATTTAAACTCAGACACTTGTTCCAGCTTGCTTCACCATTCATAACTTCACACCGGAGGACTGTTCCTCCACTCACCAACCATAACCTTACTCTTATCTACGTTTAACTTTCAAACCAATCCTTTTACACACCCGTCCAAATCTCTCTACCAACCCCCTCAAACTCTCTTCAAATTACATAAATACTCCTAAATATCTTGCATATAATAAGGTAGGGCACCCTCCCACTCACCTTCCCATTCTCCTCCATCATTTCTAACACCAATTTCCCTGCCACCCCATCTCTATTCTTTCATAACCCCATCCATATACAATTGAATAACCAAGGGGACATAAAACATCCCTGCCTCACTCCGCTATTATATTAAACCACCCTCTTTTGACACCAATTTATTCTTACACACGCTTCACTATCTCATATATATATATATATATATATATATATATATATAATATATATATATATATAAATATTATATATATATATATATATATATATATATATATTATATATATATATATATATATATATATATATATATATATATATATATATATATTTATTTTATATATATAGTTAGTTAGTTGTTAGTTAGTTAGTTATTTTACAACGACAATCGGGGGAAAGGTTACTTATTTTATGTTTTTCCCGACCAGTGGGCCCATACAAAGTGGAAAGGTGCACAGTTATCAGGGTAATAGTAACCCCAGCCTCAGTCTGAAACCAAGTCAAGATATTCCAGCCATCAGTGGGCATGGCTAGGCTCTGACTCACAGACCTACTGTGCGTGAGGCGATAGGAATGTAGGTGTCTGTAAGTGTATTAAAGGTTGTACCGTTGTATGTGTTTGGCTATGGATGAGTGAGGTGAGTGTATTGAGCATTAGTGTAATAATACACTATGCCGTAAACTGGAATGAATTCAGAAAATCCTCTACAAACGGCAAATTTTTCGTGTCCCGTACTGGTGACTACTCGAAAGTACAAATCCCGTTTGACGAGGACTCGAACTCACGACCCTAAGCATGCAAACGCACCACTCAACCCACTGCGCCCACCGAGACTCTTTTTTATATATATATTTATATATATATATATATATATATATATATATAATATATATATATATATATTATATATATATATATATATATAATATATAATATATATTATATATTATATATATATATATATATATATTATTATATATATATATATATATAATTATAATATATATATATTATATTGTGGCGTCTGGTGGAAAGGGGCTGCGACCACGCACTGAAAGAGTCCCCAAAGCAGCTTCTGGGAAGAAACTCCAATTTATCGTGACAACGCTTCAACTCTTCAACAACGAACATATAACCTCTATTGAAGGTGGTTCTCAAGTCAACTCACTTACTTCCTTCCTTTATTGGTGACCACCGGAGTGACCTAGTGCCACTGGAGTGGCACACCGAACACCAGCCAGCATCCCATCTTTCTTCTCAAAGTTGTTCGCCATGGTAAGACATTTCGTTGTAGATTTGTTTTACCACAATCGTTCAAACGCGGCATTACCTCAATTCAAGTTTCTTCTGCTGGGCGCTGCTCTGTTCGGTCATCCTGTAACGCCTGTCCTGTGCTTCTCACTGCCGGTGCAGACCAACTGCACGTAAGAGTACAAAGTGGTCGAAACCTTCTCAGTGGCTTAATGTGTGCACACCTAGCTCTCATCTGACAGCCTGGACCGACGTCCTTCAGGAGCGCAGTAGCTTGAGTGTGCTGCTGGCATTGTCATGGGGGAGTTCCCTGTGGCGTCTGGTGGGAAGGGGGCTGCGACCACCACTGAAGAGTCCCGAAGCAGCCCCCGGGACGAAACGCCAAATCATCGCGACAACGCTCACTCTTCAATCGCGAACATCAAGGTCAAACCCTCTATTGAAGGTGGTTCTCCAGACAACTCATTTCTCTCCCTTCATATATAATATATATAATATTATATATATATATATATATAATATATATATATATATATATATATAATATATATATAAATATATATATATTACGTAGCGGCTCATACTCGCAGCGATGAAAATACCTCCCATTATTTTGCTTATGGTTATGTATGACATTCCAGTGTTCAAATGGTTGGCACCTTTCTAATTCTACGGTGCATTATACACATCTCATCCTCCAAACAACATTCTTTACAAACAGACCCCACTTTTATCCACAATATCATATTCACATACCTATATCCACACCCCTCTTCTAGACAACATCTTTACAGACATCACTATCGCCTTATATCCTATGTTGTGGGGGAGAAAGAATTTTGCCACATCGTTTGGTCCGTTGCGATGTCGTAGAGGCGACTAAGGGAACGGTGGTAGTTGGTTGGCTGCCCACTACCACTTCATCTTTTGCTAAAAGTGTTGAAGCATGCCTCGGAGCAGGTCGTGATCGCCGTAAGGGGCCTTTTATCTTACTGCTTCTGCGAAAATGTATGAATCGTATGGGTAACTGAATGAAATGTCAGAGGAATAAATGTTGAGGAGAAGAGGAGAGAGGTGATTGAGGTATTTAGAAATCGCTGTGACTGAAACAAAGATAAAAGAAAACAGTGAAAATGAGTGGTGCTGGGTGTGAATGTGTTTGTGCCGGTGTGGAAAGTAATGGGAGGGGGAAAAGGGGGGGAAAAAAAAGAGAAGGAAGTTGCAATTCTGATGATGACTTGTGTTATAGAGCTTTGGTAGATTTGTGGTGTGGGTGAGTACTAAATATCTAATGGTTAAATTTAAAGTTTTGAAAAAAGTCAAGGTTGTTGTGGGTTGTGTGGACATGGTCCTATCTGAGGGTATGTGTAAGAAGTGCGATTTTTCTGGGATAATCTGAATTATAATTTTGGATGGGGTGAGAAGGAGTTTCAGATTGATTGTGTTGGGTGACCTAAAATGGTTGGAAATAGGTAATCAAAAAAAGGCGTATGGTAGAACGGTGGCTTTGGGGAGGTCCAGGAGAAATGGAAATGGTA
>JABUQX010062495.1:17500-27500 GCA_015478945.1 Trachelipus rathkii | reverse complement strand
GTTGCGGGTTAGACAAGGTTACCGCTACATTAAATTAGTTAGGTTAGGTTTAGTAATATTTTCACCTAGATTTCGTAAAATTCTTTTTAAAACTTAAAAAATATATATTATGTTAAATATATATATATATATATATACATATATATATATATAATATATATTATATTATATATAATATATATATTATTATATCAGTATTATATATAATATATATAATAATATATAATATATATATATATAATATATTTATATATATATATGTTATATATATATATATATAATATATATATATATATATATATATGAATATATATATATATATATATTATATATATATATATTATATATATACTATATAGTATATATATAATTAAAAATTAAATAATTTTACTTTTAAATTTTAATTTTAGCCTTAAAATTTTTTTAGTTTTTAATCGGACAAGAATAATGTTGGTCCCTCAAATCCTTGAATTATATATAATAATATATATATATATATATATATATATATAGTATATATATAATATATATACGTATCTATATATATATTATATATATATATATTAATACTAGACTATATTATATATATATATTAATATATATATAAATATATATATATATATATATATATATATAATTATATATTATATATATATATATATATATATATATATAATATAAATATATTATATATATATAAATATATAATATAATCTATAATATATATATATATATATAGATATAGTATAGTATATATATAATATATATAATAATATATATATATATAATCTATATATATAATATATAACAACATGCAAAAGTGATGATAAATCATGAAAAAATGTGAATTTCACAGTTTGATGGTACTCTTTTGACAAATTATGAATCTCTGTTCCTTAAATTTAGCCATAATTAAATTGTTGATAAATATGCAATGAACATATATATTAAATTTTCGGTTCAATAATGGGCAGTGGTGTTCAGTTGGTATAGATTGTATGTCTTGTACAGACTTCGAATAAAAACTTTAAACTACGTTTTCCGAGAATTGTCATTATTTACCTTTGAATACTCACAAGAAAACTAAAAGGTATCAGACCTAGATAATATATATATATAATATATAGCGTATATAATAACACCGATTGCGGCAAACGATGGGTATTAGTCGCCCTGACTTAGGGCGGTCGACGACAAACAAAGCGCCCGGGGACGGGCCGAGATACCGCCATAATATATATAATATATATATATATATATATATATATATATATATATATATATATATATATATATATATAAGTGTTAGAGCAACACATATTGGGATGGCGGGGAATGTAAAACCGGAAGTAAAACGATCGACCGTCCCGAAACCGGCAAGAAAACCGGAAGTAAATTCCGCGGCCTTTTATCGACGAAAAAAAAACCGCAGTTTTTTTCGAAATATAAAAAACAATAAATAAAAAAAATAAATTAATTAATAATTAATTAATTAATTAATTAATTAATTAATTTAATTAAATGAATAAATAAATAATAAATAAAAGTTTTGAATACGAATATTATTTTTTTTTTATTGGACCGTGTATATTCCCGCATCGGTTGTGGCCCCGCAGCGCCCCGCACCGCAGCCCGCACCGTACCCGCCACCGCACCGCACCCTCACTTAGTAACGAATAGAGTTTGAGACTTGGTATCTCTCTCAAACTTGACACCCCTATAGGGGGTGACGTAACTTCGTCGTAGACGAGGTTACGTGGCCGCATGCAGCCCCCAGTAGGGGGTGCGTAGCCCCCCCAAACCTGACGATGATGATGTAGGAAGGTGAAACTTGTATACACCCTCATATAAAGGTACCCATCATATATGGAGTTTAATAGCCTACACCCCAAAGGGGGGGTCTCCGGCCCCAAAACCTGAGATATTGACGTAGAAGGACGAAAACTGGTATACACCCTTCATATAAGGTCCCCACATATCATATATGGAGTTAAATAACGTACACCCCAAAGGGGGGTCTCCAGCCCCCCCAAACCTGAGATATTCGTAGAAGGTTGAAACTTGATATACAACCCTTCATATAAGTTACCCACATCAATATATGGAGTTAAATAACCCTACACCCAAAAGGGGGTCTCCAGCCCCCCCAAAAACCTGTAGATATGAACGTTAGAAGGCTGATGAAACTTGTATACACCCTTGCCATTATAAGGTTACCCACATCATATATGGATAAAAGCGTACACACCCAAAGGGGTATCGGCCGCCAAAACCTGAAAGATTAACATAGAACGACGAAAAACTTGGTATACATCTTTCTTATAATATATCCTCCTCCATGCCAGAAAAAAAAAAAAAAAAAAAAAAAAAATTAATTCTTTTTAAAAGTTTGATAACTTGCAAAGATTGTTACGGTTTTGTAACATCCCTAAGCAGTAAAATCAGTAAATCAGTTAATCCAAAAACTAACCCTCCGAACCCATCGTATCTATGATTATGCATCTATTGATCTATGATCTATTGAGTCAAAGTCATATTTGTCATAACAAAAAAACAAACTTTTATACTTTTTATGTTTAAACTTTTAAAAAATTGTATTTTTACATACCCTAAAGCAGAAATCAGTAAAATCAGTAAAATCAAAAACTACCACACTCTATCCTTCCTACCCCACCGCTGATCTATTGACTATTGATCTATTGATTCCAAGTCATATTTTCTATTAAAATTGTTGATGTGACATACCCTAAAACAGATAGAATCAGTAATCAGTTAACAAACTAACCTCCTACCCATCCGTGATCTATTGCATCTATTGATCTATTGATTCAAGTCATATTTTTATAAAATTGTCATGTTTTACATACACCAAAGCAGTAAATCAGTAACATCAGTAAAGTCAGTAAATCAATAAATCCAGTAAATCAGTAAATCAGTGAAAGCAGTAAATCAGTAAATCATGAGTACCAATCAACCATCGCTACGCCATCTCGACCATTGATCTAGATGATCAATTGATCTATGAATCTATTGATCTATTGATTCAAGTCATATTTTTTTGTTAAAATTGTTATGTTTTACATACCCTAAAGCAGGTTAAATCAGTAAATCAGTAAAGCAGGTAAAATCAGTAAATCAGGAGTACTATCAACCATTCCTTACCCATTCGTGATCCATGATCTATTGATCTATTGATCTATTGATTCAAGATATATACTTTGTATAACATATCTCAAAACCTTTTTATTTTTTTGTTTTGTTTTCTTTAACATATGTTTTACTATAAAAACTATTTCGTATTTTGTTATTTGCTTAAACGTTTTGTTTTTTCACTTAAAAATTTTATTCTTTTTAGTTTATAACTTAAAAAATTGCGATTTTTACAAACCCAAAAGCAGTAAATCAGAAATCAGTTAAATAAACCACCCACTCTATCCTCCAACCCATCCATGATTCATACCCTTCTGTGATTCTATTGATCTATTGATTCAAGTTTCTTCTCTTTTAGTGATATAATAAAAAGGTTCTTTGGTTTAAAAAACGGGAAAGAAAAACAAGTTTTTATTTAAAGCATTTATAAACATAAGTGCATACTACATAATCGTTTACATATAAATTTTTACATCAAATATATTACAAGTTATTAAAAGAAACATTATTTAAAAAACATATAATGAAATAAATACAATAAACCACATAAATTAGAACTGAAACATCGGTACATAAAACATAAATTTTTTAAAAGTTCTCGAATGGGATGTATTTAAAAAGATGTTTTGTAAATGATTACTAAACATAAATCTAAATGCAGAGGAGTCAAGGAAACATACATCATTTATTTTTTTTTATACAGGTTATCCCAGTGACCATAAGCTCAAAACATTCCGAGAGAAGTGTTGAAGATAGTCCAGCAGCGGTTTCCAATTTCACAGAACCGAGTTTATTACAGGCGAATAAGCCTAAAAATCTTCTTTCGTCTATAAAGGCATTTAATATTTCTTCTTCATTCATTCTTTTAATAATTCAAAATTATATTTCGTACTCTGTTAATCTCGATGATTTGAGGATGTTCCCAAAAAATACACCAGAAACTGAGGACGAGGATGTCAAACTTGTCCAAATTTGAGACTTAACCCTTAATGTTCCTTTTCTTAGGATATTGAGATGATAAGCAACAAGCTGAAAGATCAGCTGTGAGATCGTTAGGCATATAAAAATTAACTTGTTTCAGCATAAAGGTCTGAGATCAAGACACCTTACCGTTCTCGCTGCATGATACAGTATTGGCAAATAAATCGTAAAAAAGGAGCAGAAACATTTGAAGAAATGTGAGTCTTCAAATATCATCTCATAATCACGACCGCATGGTTGACCATTCACCTGCAAACTGATACCTAAGACCGAAATGGGTAAATTTAAAGGCAGACTCTCCATAGTTCCAGAATAGGCATCGTGTTCTACAATTCCTATAATTACCTTCTGAGGTAAGCTTACCATTGACGAGTTAGGTATGATTAATACTCGATAATCCTTGGGTAAAGTTAAAAATTTTAGTCTCAATTCTCTTGATTGGATATTTTGCAGTATCAGTCAAAAGAGATTTCTCGATTTCCATATGTTTAAAGGGAGATAATTTCACTTTACGTACATAAAGATAAGCATCGCAGTAATTTGAAAATAGGTTTTGGAGCGCGAAAGTTGTGGCTTTAGCGTTGGCTTTGAAACATTAAGGGCAAATTGAGGGGTAGATCTAGTTTACCTGATGCGGGTGTCCACTTATGGTAGAATAAAATAAGTCTTTCCCGAGAGAATATATCACCGTTTACACGGCCATAATATTCATAAGTGTTATTTTTTCTGATGCGATTTTAGATGTTAGTTTCTCTAACAGCTTTAAGTATCGGTTTCTCTGATTTGTAAATGGGACTGTTTAGCATCATCCGAATAATTAGTAAAGTTTCGATATAACTTCGTAAGATTAGGGTAATTGGCTGCTGATAGTTTCTAGAGATGTTTCATTTAAAAACACCTAAAGTTGATTGAAACATGTATACAGGAAATTGTTTCGGTGGATACTATGTGATCGGTGCCTGTGAGATTTGAACCATCTTCGTTTTACTAACTTAGTTTTCAGATATAAAAACACATTCGAAGATATTGGTCAGAGGTATTGATCAGAAGTGCCAGGAATGTTGAATTCGAGAGGTACATTCTGTATTTGTGATTGCATGAACGGGATTAATACTAATAAAAATTGGATTCACTCACACTGATCTGTGTAGGATCACAAGAAAAAGGAGATCCAATTCGCTCTTACAAGCAGTCGGGGCTAGAGGATGGGAGAAATGCAGTCTGCTACTACAATCGCTGACGATAATGAGGAGAGATATGTTAAACATTCCTTATATACGAAATAGATGCAGTTATTATCATTTATTGTAAAAAAAAGTTACCACGTATCACTATTATTAGAGAGCAAACACATCAAAAATACACTTTTTCTTTAGTAGTCCTTTCCTATTCCTCTTTACAGGTTTTTTACGACCACCTACACCTTTGCCAGTCATCTTACGTCGTATTTTACGATTTAACATCGCTAACATTCATCTGAAACATCGGCTAGTCGGACGTTTTACAGCAGCTACGAGGTCGACACCTCCGCATTAATATCGCTGGATGTGTGGTTATCCCTGTTCTGGCTGCTTTTAGCGGATGTATTACCCTCCTGAGTTTAAACAGGGAATAGCTCTACGAAATAACGAAGCAAAAAAATCCTCCGTAAACCATATCCCCTCTGCTTTTGAACCCCTGAAGACTCTTTCGCTTTCCATTATTATATTTAACGGAGCTTCTTCTTATGTGTACTTACCACACTGCATGTTACCAAGTTGTGAGATGGTATTGGTTGCCTTCGGACGTCCTCTTATATAAAGCGAACTGAACTCAGCTGGGTCTTACTCAAGAGTAAGTAGTGAACATTAGGAAAGCTTATAACTTTACAACCTTTAGGAAAATGAACTACTCTTAAAAAAGAGGCTTTAGTATTCCCTACATTCTGATGGTCTATAATATCTGATAAACATAGGCCCATACCGGATCTTGAAACATCTTATTAGGCACAAGCATACAAAATGTAATGAGATTCGTGGTGTCATTTTTTTGAGATATACTCTTTCCATCGTTGGTTATAAACGCATTAGATCCTTTTAGAGATGTTTGATATTATTCCCGATATTTTGTATTACATGTGAGGTAACAACAATTACGAAACCAAGTTGAAGGGCTGAATATAAATAAACTTATCTTTCAGTTCATATGAGTATAGATTTTTAAAGTGATAAAGCGTAGTCATAACGTTATTAACAAGAAACACTAAAATCTTTACAAACTGACTTGCTTCCAAATGTTTTTGTTTAAGCCTATGAAACACATCAGTAACCGGAATTATAGGGACCGTGTTTTATGAAATTATCTTTCAAAGGAAAATATCATTGTTGCCTCCGTTTGATAGTCGCCGTATCAGCTTTAAAATTTAATACATTAACATTATCAACATTTCTAAATATCGAAAAAGCCAAATATGTTTCAGGCCTATTCTTCTATATTGGCGTCGAGAATTATTTCACTTAAACCAGCTTCATACATTTCTCGATCAAAAGATATAGGATTCAATAATGGGTTGTATAGTCCGATATTTTATTTTCAGGAATATAGATCCATAGAAGGCCGATGAAGGCCCAGAGTTTAAATAGAAAGATCTCTTCACTCTCCATTCAACAAAAGTAAAACTGATCAATGTTTTCTTAATTTTCACTAGCATTTATTATAACTAATTAAACTTCGCTGGTATCCTATCATTGACAAGATACTTTTATTTTTACCCTTCCTTTAGATCCTAATATTTTTTCTATTTATATATGGTGACTCTAAGGATCAAACCGTATTTTCTGTATTTCTTTGTTTATAGAACCCCCTTTTATTTGTTCGCCATCTAAATCTCAAGATAGTATAATTTTTAACCCGTCTCTTGGGAATTCTCTTATTGTATCTACTTTAAAAAACTTCTCTTGACCATCCTGCTTCGTACCTTTTCTAAAATTTTCATCTGACCTAGACACTCTCACGTAATCTCCTAATTTAATGCCTGTGTTATCTTTTATTTTTCGTACAGGACGACTAGGAACAGAAGGTTTTGTCTTTACCATCTCTAGAGGGGTCTTCTTAATTGTTCTATGATAAGACCTATTATAGAATAAGCCAAGTCTTGCAGTATATCGAAATATTTAAATGTATTCATTTTCGTGAAATACCTATGCATTCTTTCTTTTATAGTTCTTTGTACTCTTTCAACTATTGCCGCTTTATTAACTGGAAAATGTTGTAATACCCTATGTCATACTCTGTAACTATGTCTTGAAAACTCTTACCTAAAAATTCGAACCTTTATCTGACGCACATCAATTGAGGAGATCTGTTATCTTCATTTATAATTTCTCTCACAGCTTCAGCTACAGTCTTTGATTTTTATCTTTTAAAACCTTAAACCATAAGTATGTAATATACATCTATCACAAAAAGAATAATTGATTAACCCTTCATTGTAAGTTTATATTTTATTCATCTCTGTCAAACTCTAAACTGCCAGACGTTATCAAATGGGAGCTATGTTTTTCGCGTTGGAAATTTTTCCGTTATAGGTATGCAGAGTAAAAGCACCTCCCCTTTTAAAAATTGTTTCAATTCTTGTTTATTAATGTGAGGAGAACTGATTGAAGCAACCTTGAAAAGCCCCATAATGTAAGGCTTGTGTCACATCAAGTAAAGATTTATCGACCCCGTTTCTTAGCCTCCATGACTCACAAGGACATTAACAATAAAAAAAATATCATTATACTGAAAGGTGATATAAAAACCGAATATCTATATGAAAATATTTTTATTTTTCAATTACAAAATAATATTATCTATTTTAAAATTACAAATCTAAAAAGAAATAACACATGTATACAGAAAGAAAACATAGGTTATATACATAATTTAAAATACAAACAATACAACATAATAAAAAAAAAACAATAAATAATTAGGAAGTAATCCATTTTGAAACGAGTTTGTTTTTTTCTATTTCTTCTGTACTTGAACTAATCGTACTTCTACGTATCCATCTTAACGGTCCGATGCGAAACCAGAAGTAACCAAGCGGACTCCACATCTGGTCTAAGGAGTCCATTGGAATATACCAGTTCCGTTAATCTTTGTTTATTCTGGATTAAAGTTCTCGGGGAAATTAATAGTTTGAAGTTCTTGTTTGATCCTATTCCATCCTGTCACAGGAACCTTCTTCCAATTCACGTGAGAGAACAGATATCAAGTCAACAATATTCAAACCAGCTTTTGTTTCTCCGTCAATAATGTTTGACCGAGTTCATTCCAAGTAAGCTGATCTTTTAAAATCTTTATATAGAGCTAAACCCGTTTTCTTATCTCTCATTGGTAAGTTCCTCCAGTACATGTTAAAATTATCTTCTCTTTCACTTCAATCTTAGTATCTGGTGCTATAGCTGAACTCCTTAGGTGAATTAGTAAAACTTTTTAGATCTCTAAGTTTTTGTATAGCATTGAATAGGATTCTTTTTTCAGAATGTTACATCAGAGTTTAAATATGATGCAGTCCTTCTCGTTAATTATTTATCTGTTCAACTTGCGGATCAATAAACTCAAAGGTTGCTGTTGAATCAATGGTTGAAGAAGGGGATACCGAGCTGTTGCAGTGAGCGTTTGATGAGACTGTCGAACTTGGTGTTGTCTGTTGGTTGTTGTTGTTGTATGTTGTTGTTGTTGTTGTTGTTGTTGTTGTTGGTTTGATTGATGTTGTTGTTGTTGTGATGTTGTTGTTGTTGTTGTTGTGTTGTTGTTGTTGTTGATGCTGTGTAGAGGTAGGGTGTCCTGTATTTATATTTCCAACTTTCCATAATCGCGTAGGTAAAAACCCACTACGCTCTCATTCATGAGCAAGCCACTTGGTTATCAAAGGGCTATAACGGAAAAGAGTAAAGGTAGGAAGCACACCCCCACCTTTCTGTAATAGCTTCTTTTTATTTTAAGTTTTTTCTTACGTTACCGGCAAGTTTTTAATGAATGCTTATGACGGACGTAGCTTTACCTTCTAGGTCTGTTTAAAGGAAATTCCTTTTATAAGGATTTAGACAATACTTCTGCGTATACATTGTAAATAAATTTTTTCATTTCACAGATCAGTTTACGTTTTTCAGAGGGGCTTTTCAGTTTTTTTTAAATTTTTCTCATTAAGGGGTAAATAATCTGCTACTAGAGTACTCATAATTCAGGTATGTATACTGCTCAATCTCGTTAGGCAAGATATTTGTACGAAGTAACACTCTATGCGTTTCTTAGGATGAGGCTCACAGAGTAAATAACCGTGAGGTATAGGTACTTCTTTATATACCTTTAGGAACTCTTTACGTTGAGTAGGAACATTTGGGTAGCCACAAAATTGACCTGACTCATATCCCTTCTTTGCCCAAACAAAATTAAATACTTGTCGTTTAAAGACACATCCCTCGATATACTATTCTGATGACAAAGCATATTCTGTTATAAAAAATACTGTGATGTTTAAAAGATGAGAGTAAACTGTGAAAGTTTCAGCTATATCCTCATTCAATTTATGCATTTAATCATCTAATACAATAATTTTGTGTGACCCTGTATATTTTCCAAAGATTTTACATCGTATATACCTTCGATGAAATTGAATCACATCTTTGTAACATTAAAACTTTCTGGTTAAAAGTAAACACTGTAGCACCAACATATTTTAACAGCTTTTGGCTCGAAAATCGTTCAACCTCTTTTAAAATGTTTAATAAAAGAAAGGTTTTCCCGCATCCGTAGGACCAGACACAAGACATGTAGCAGGAGCACGGAACATAAATTTACCAACAGTCCATTCTAGGATAACACCCAAACACTAATGAAC
>JABUQX010062495.1:0-12500 GCA_015478945.1 Trachelipus rathkii | reverse complement strand
TCCCCCGACCGTAAAGGAGGGATTGCTCAAACTCTTTCTTCTAATTTCCCAACCCCCCATCCCCTTTTATAAAATAAGTGGAAATTAACACGTATCTTCAACAAATCCTTTCTCACTCAAAAAATAAATAAATAAATGAATAAATAAAAAATAAAAAAAAATTTTCAAAAAGATTTTTTTAAGCTTCGCCAACAAAAGATAATTTTCCGGCATTATTATGAGCAAAATTCCTTTTCTTTCCTTTCAACGGCAATAATAAACAGGCGTTCTCCAGTATCCCCGGCTTGACTTCTATCCATTTACAAACACTTGACCTCCTGTATTAGTTATTGGGCGAGACCTTACCAGATATCCACACGCGCTATCCTTTTCAACCACACAAAAATTTTCCTCCCAAGACCATCTTCCCACGTATTCGCCGTTCTACAAACTTCGTTTGCAATTCATCCCTTTTACTTATAACCCCAACTGAGTCTCCAACTTTTTGTTTTAAATTAAAATCACTTAAAGGTCACTCCAGAATTCAATCAAAAAACTGCCATTACCCTATTCTTTTCTGTCCGTGAAAGACCGGCTCCTACAGGGCTCCACACCCAACCAATTAGCGCAGCGCCTGAAAACATTCATCTGCATTAGTTCATTGTCTCCTACAACCACCTATATCAAAACTACAATTCGCACATCTGGAACTAAAATTACACCCTATTAAACACGGAACCTATATTAGTCAAATAAAATCACTCGCAATTGCACCGCGCAGGATACTAATCATCCTACTAGCGGCAATAATGTACCAAACTGATGGCTGTCCTTAATTACGAGCCTCTGTAAATTACTATCGAACGAATAAGTTATCCCACAAGTGCTGGACAACGCTTATCTTCACCTCACTAGCGGCCTCATCCATAAAAGAATATTTTCTTTAGCTCACTCAATAATGGACTCTTCAGTGCTCCTTATTTATTATTTATTTAATATAACCAGTTATATCCCAGTTCCCCCCTTCCCTCCGGGATCTCAAAAACAAAACCCAGAAGAGGTAGAAGAGGCAGGCAAACGGATATAAAACCAGGCAATCCTGAGTCAAGCAGATATGCCAACAAGCAACTCATCGCTCTCCAGTGCGCCAAAATATTCCTATCTCCCATTACTACTAGATATATTCCTAATCACCAGAATCCTCTTCACATCACTTACGCCAAGCAACACCGATGGAAGGGAAGTTAGAGATCCCCCAACCCCCCACCCCATAGATACTTTCCATGGGGAGGTTAAGGTCTTTAGGTCTACAGAGATTGCGCTCCTCTATGTTTGGACCCTATTCTCTCACCCCACGTTACCTAAACTTCATAGCTACGACACTGTAAGCATTATACGCTCCCACTTTTCCCTCAGCCTCGGCAACCAGCTCCCCCTCAAGACAATTCACCACCTTCCAGGCCAAGAATCTCCTCGATCGCGTAATCAAAAACTCACAAACAATCTGGTTGCTGGACAAAATTAAGGTTTTACCCGCGGACAATAATACATCTTCACTTTCTATATAATGCCATCAACGCGCTATTGTTTTGATACGATGTAATCCCTTGACTTTCTTAATTCCTAACGTCAATGGACGGTACACAACAAAATTCAACGTCTTCCTAAAACCACGCCTAAAACACAATTCTTTCACTTATTAAGCTTAGTTTTCCAGTTCGCTGTCCACAAACAACAACCCCTATCAGTAGCTTTATGACCTACCTTTGGCATTCAACAGCGCCACCGGGACACTATCAAAACAACTCGATTCTTCCCTTTATCGACACCTCTCCCATTCGCACACACACAATCTTGATTCCAAGTAATCCTGGTCGTCGGGAACTGATTTGAAATAGGGTCTATCAATTACATCCCTGTACCAAGGGTTATTTATTTGGATCTTTTCAAGGAACCGATCCTTCTTTCCAACTGTTAGCAAAGGGCATAAAGCAAAATTTTAATATCTCCCACCACAAGCAAGTCATTCCTCCCTCAAACACGTGCCGGCCCCGAAGAGAAGCCCTGTTGAACCTTATTACTTCAACTACCCGTGATCTTCCTCATCTAACAGCGGCACTGACTTTCCATCACTCAGCGCACCACGTCTCTTTTTACAAATGACACCATGAGCACATCGTCTAACATTTTGACACAGCAACCACTGGCCTCCTTCATTATCCAGCTCACCAGTAATTCAATTTATGCCTTTTACAACCCAGCACTCAGAGCGCAGTGTTTTAACAACACAATGGCTCTCTCCATGGGGCACTATCAACACTCGATTCATTTGCACTCCTTGTACACGTATGATTAATACACCAATTCAACTACCACACACCAGGACTCTCCCCCGTGCCCTCTCTTACTATTCCAACTTCACTTCATCAATCGCGAACATTAGAAACTCGGACAATTTGTTTACCATATCGCGTTTTTTCCAAGTTTTTACATCTTCTGGTGAGCTACAACTTGGCGTAACTCTTTCAACACAAGTCCATTTATCCTCCATAGGCGACTAGACTGTTTCGGCTATTCTCCACCTCGTTTAGCACTTTCACCACTCGGGATTAACAGCCGCTCGGCTTCCGTGACCGAAGGTTCGCGGTCGACAAGGCTTTCATTCAACAATACCCCAGACCATTTACGAGGAGACAGGGCAGGAAGTGAACGATGACTCTAATCCACTGCCCAGAACCATAAGTATCCTTACTAGAGCTAGAGCTTACGACATTCTTCCTGAGAAGCAAACAAAGGACCCGTAGAGACCCGTCACCTACATCTCAGCCCCTACTTTTAGACCCCTTTCTTGCCCTCTTACCACATTACACTCACAATACCCGAGGTATTTTAACATTTTCCATTCCCCCCCTTCATCACTATGGCCCACCTTGTTCGGCATCAGTCACACAATCTGGTCATAAAGATCACACGTTCATCTACTCGTCGGACACTCTCTGCTACAACTAAGACCCCTGTTCATACCCACACGGCCTTGAACTCACGCCACTTCAAACGCACTGCCTAAATTCTCCTCCCTCCATCTCATTACCACACTTTCTCCACATACCTAGTAATTCTACTCCCCATCTAGTCCTCGTTTTAGAGAAGAGTTATCAATTTGGTCTCTAACCAGGCAATAATTCACAGTCCCTAACAAAACTTCTGGTTCACAATTCCATTCACGGCCAAGGATCATTCAGACTCATCTATTACCAATGGGGTTTTCTTTCACCAGCCTTTCACGCTAAGAACTATCCAAAAAGACCTAGCTCTATGTCACTTCACTTAACTTACTAACTTGACTTATTGAACCGTTTCCCTATCAGTAGCCTCTCTCATCAGTACACTGGTCCCGTGTGCCTTGCATTGGTATACAAGGACATCACTTTAACTATTCTAGGGGCCATTCTGCACACAACTCTAGGCACGCTTTACGGGACCTTTAATACATCTTTCTCCTACGGGACCTCCTTGGACATTCCATCACTCATTGTCCTTCCGTCACCCACCAACATTCTTATCTCGCCTATGTCTTTCCAGGAGAATACCGCCTAGTTTGCCCGCTCATAGTCAACGACTGCCGCCGGACACCTCCCATACCACTCACGTTCTTGATTGGTGCCTCTTTTCTGACTTAATCCTTGAGAAGGTCTTTGATATTCTCCTTTTGGCCCATCAGCCAGCTGGCACGTTTATGTAGTCATTCCAGCCCAATTAACTTCCGCCTATTTCACACTATTAATGTGGAAACAACACGGCACAACCAATCTCTTACTTCCACCTCTTTCCTCGAAACTACTACCAGGAATTTCAACACCTTCCTATACCGAAACACCATTGGCGTTGCCACACCAAAATCCAAGAGGGACAACAAACCCCTGTGAACCAGTCCACAACCACGCAACTCACCAAAAACTCGCAACGCGGCGACAGCCAAGCAACAGCCAGTCCCTACGTTCGGTCGCCGCCCACTCTTCATGAGTCCTATGTCACAGCCGGCAGCAGTAACTTTCCAGATCACCAACTATTCTGTAGAATGGTCTAGAAACTACGGCATTCGCACCCTCTCTATAATACGCCGAATGCTCATTCCTAACCTATACACTCTCCATATATTATACTATACTTTGACTTACATGAAGAAACCCCACACTAATACCGAAATTCTACCTATACCCTAAAAATCCTATTCCTAACCCTCACACTGATTTAACATCCAATGCGCACCAATTATGATCTAAGTATCCTTCTTATTTATTTACCTGATAAGGATGTAAGAGATGCGGACCTGTGTATGGGATCTTCACTTTCCCCAATTTTCCTTCCCAAACTGCAGAGAGAACTATTGAGACTTTCCACTGCTCAACGGCCACGCGGCCACAGTACGTCTCCCTGCGCAACCCTGTCACCTCTTCCACCGCGAACTGCACCAGGCACCTCCGCCGCCGATTAACACCGGCGAGCGCCGTATTGGTTCTTCTCCCGAATTCCCCTCCATCGTCCTTCTAGCAAAGGACACACTGCTCGATTATACTTATCCTAATTTTCAACCGATTTACACAGAGGGTTTTACATGACACCCCTTTCTTGGCTATATTTAAATAACACTAACTTCACCCAAACCTCCTACTATACATTTATAGCACTCAAAATCATACCTATCTTTACTAAGATAACACTTAAAAACTACCAAACAAACCACCCACCTCGCCCCTATTAACGAGCGCTACTCTGTTCCCGGCTTAATGCCTCCCCCACCGGCCTAACCATATCAATCTCTACATGCCCTATTCACTTGCCGAGCAATTACCCTATTTGGTTCGAGCACTCAAACAAGGCGGGACAACATCAATAACACATTATATCTCACAATATATTCTCTATACACTATTTATAATAAGGTGTACATCAAAACCCGTGAGTACTATAATGACCTACTTTTAAACGGCTTGATACATCTTCCTTTATTGTTTCTAACACTATTCTTATTTGTCTTGTTCTTTTAAAACAACTTAACTTATCTCTCTCTTTCAGGGGATTGCCCCTTTATCTCCGAAAGAGTAGGAATGAGGGTCCAAAACTTTCCGGTCAATCACACCCAACACCAACCTCTCTCACACCAATCATGCAGCCTCCTCACCTTCCACCATGGACATCCCCCCAGTGAGAATACACAGCCAGCCTCCAGCACCATTGCGCAAAGCACGACCGCCACGCAATGCGCACCTTACGCCCCAGCCTAGAACCTTGGCCCCAGCCACCGGACAATCGGCACATAAACACTTGCTCCAGCACACCGGAACACTGTGCAACTCATGGTAGCCCCCCAGCACCGGACCAATCGTCTGATATTAGCCCCCAGCCAACCGAACACCCCCTTGGGGCACAAACCCATAAACACCCAGTAAGCTAACTGCTTTCCACCACCCGTCTCCTTCCCGCCGGGACATATATTTGACAAATTAAATTCATATTCAACCTATTTACTCATACTCCTAAATCTCACTCTTAATCTATCCTCAGGCACCCTTACCATCGACTGATACCAGTCTCAATATTCGGCGCGCCTTGAACTGAAGACGCTCGCGAGTAAATGGATGAACGCGGCCCTCGGGACGTCTCAAGATTCAGACACAGCGAGACCCAGAAACTCGGAAACCGGGTTTCTACACCTTCTACTTACGCATACTATTCCATATACTTAAAGTTCACTTACCATTGAACATTTCCTTCCAATCTAATTTCCGCCATATACAAACATCTAACCACTTTACTTAAATCTAAGGGCACTTTTACATATTTAGTCTCTTACCCTTTGGGAAATCTTGGAACACCTCATTCCACAAGGCTCCAACCGGCATCTCCCATCCAATAGTTAGAATGGCCTCCTATCCAGTAGTAATTCGAACGCTCACATGCGCTGCCCCATTACTTAATATAAACATAATCACTTGGGACACCACAAGCGTATCTATTCAAAACACCACAAGGTTCTCTCAACAATCATCCTACGTCCCGGCAACACTCTACACATCACACATACTAAGACACTAGGCTGCAAATATAGAATATCCACTATACCTCTAGTCAATTACTCTGTTGGCGACTCTAGATTATCTTTCCACCTACTATCAAAACCGATAGACATGAACAAATAGGATTTACAACTGACCCTTACAAAACATAATCTATCAGACCATCCCATTCTCCTCCCATCGGGCCTTCTTCCGTCAAATCTACACACCACTCAACCCATCAAAATTACCTTAAACAAAAAACAAAAAAAAGAAAAAAGGGCGATTTTTCAATTCTTAATTACACCTACCTAGATATATATCACTATATATATTATCATCAGCTGTCTAACTAATAATATCACTACTACTATACTACTACTAACTATACTCTAATATACTATACTATACTATACTTACCTACTTACTATATACTATCATCTACCCTATAACCCCTACTACTTACCTATCATATACCTATATACTATACGGTCTACCCTACTACTTCTATCACCATACCTACTACTATATACCTACTCATCCATATACTACCCCTACTACTACTACCCCTACTCATATATACTATCATACTATACCTAACTCACTATATCATCACCTATACCCTACCTACCTTATATCACCTCATATAATATAATCTCCTACCTACTACATCCTACACCTACTACTATACACTATCTCTCCATCATATCACTAACCTACCTACTATTACTACTACCCTACACCCCTACCTCACCTAATACCCCATATACCTATATACTCTATACTATTAACTACTATATCTATATACCCTATATATACTATATATCTCTCATATATATCATATACCTATACTATATTACACTCATCTACTACTACTTATATACCTTAACTACTATATCATATACTACCCCATACTACCTATACTAATACCCCCTACTACTCATATACTACTATCATATACAATATATACCTATACTATACTACTATACTACACCCTATATATATTAACCTACTATATACTCATACTATACCTATATCATACTACTATATATCATACTATACCTTCATATACCTACTATACTATACTATACCTATACTATACTATAGGTTTGATTCAATTTAAGCGCATACTATACCTATATACTTCATACACTCCTACACACTTAAATTAAATTTTGTCAACCCTGATTATAATAATATCCACCTACTTACTCACCCACATACTACTATATATAACTACTATATTGAATTTAAATCTTTAACACCTACCCTATACCTTCATTACTACTCATACTACACTACTATCACCTACCACTAACTACCTACTATACCCTATATGCTATACTCCTACTATATTATCAATCGCCTATATATTATCATATACTATCATGTAGTAACTATACTATATAACTATTACCTTATCACCTACTATAACTACCTACTCACTTGATACACTACTACTATATATACTATACTACCTACTACATATACCTTACCTCATACCTACTACTATACCCTATACTACTAATATACCTACTACCTATATTATCATGCACTATGCCTACTCATGTCATATATCTACCTATACCTACCTACCTTATATCACTATATTATATCATATCATACCTATATCATACTATATATACTACTACTTCTACTACCTATACTAACTAATAATACCATACCCTACTCTATATATACTACCTACCTTAACTACCTATACTACTTACTACCTATACCTATATATATAATTACAACAAACTTAACACAGTACTTCAACTCCAATGTTACTACATTTGTTTCGGACCACTCTTGCCTGCCCACCTGTATGTGCACTGTGCTTTTCGCGGGGAAAGTGTTGCCCGCCACAACTCTACAAACCCAAATTCTAACCTCTCTTTCCTGCTACGGTTAACTAAAGTTCTACCTTTATTACTCACAAATATTTTTAGTATCTATCGTCCCCAGTAAAAAAAAACAAACACTTAAACAAACAACAAGAAAAAGATGAAGGTATATAAACAATACTTTAATTACGCTTATTTTCAAACAACCTTCGCCCACTAGGAGCTTCAATGAAATTAAACACGAATAACCAATGTCTTGACCATTGTTCATCCACGCCTTCTCTCATACCACTTTTCCGACGCTCAAGAACAAATGCCCTAACGTGCTTCCCTTCCGAAAACACGCTCGTTAAAATTTCTTGACATTCTTGGCCAACGAGCCATATTTCGCAATTTTTCCCGATAATTCCTGATCTAGCCCCTCTCGCACCCTAGGACCGTTTTTCCGCCCTTCATGTCCACTTTGTACCTTCAACCCTCCGCTCACGCTCAAGATATGCCTCTACCACAGTTAACATGAATTACAGTCCGCAAAAACGCCGCGAATTCTTCCACGATTCACATCTTGTTTAAAAACAACTTCGGAATCAGCTTGTTAGTTGATGGAGCCCGCCTCGAACCTTGGACCACTACACGCAAGAAATCACCAAACATAACCAAATGGCTTATCCATTACCAAACTCAACCTGAGCTCACTTTTGTGCCGATCGCGAGTCTTATCCTCATTTGTAAAGACACATTATATTTTAACAGCCTGATTTTTTGAATCCGAACAACCATTTCCCCCACCCATTCAGTTCCCAAACCGGATATCCACCACCCACCGGCTCTCATTAACTCTTGCCTATCACAGCTTTTGCCCATAAGACGTTCCCTCAACACTTAGGCATTCTCTTGCCGATTTTGTCCTACAGTCCTTGACACAAAAAAACGACGCCACAACCCTAGCAGCATTCTTCACCCGTTTCGCTCAAGCACAACCATGCCCAACAACAAACATCGACCCAATTTTCTCTATTGCTCAAACGGCTCCGCCCCGTTTTCAGTTCTTCTTTCGCTTTGTGCCCTGACCAAAACTTAAGAAACAATGCTCTGACGCTTTGCATCTCCTTTATTCGTCCCAACACCTCCATGCCGACTCAATCGTCAGAAACAAACTGTCTCGAACTTCTAGGGCACGTGCCTTAGCAAAAAACCCCAGTCCCACACAAACACAATCTATCCCGGCTGCCGGCAAGCCCCAGTTTAATCTGCCACTGAATGTCTCCTCATTCACCCCTACACCCCACAACCATCTTAACATACTACCAGTCTCCTTCCCAAACCCATGGATACAACTCCATCACCAATCACGTCTCGTTCTAAACATATTTTCTAATCCATACAACACCCATTTCTCTCGACTTTTTCCTCATTTCTCTGTTCCTATTTCCAACCCATCGATGCGGTTACCATCACAACCAACGCCTGATTCCAATTGTTGTAAACAAAAGAAAACCTCTCGTACAGCAAAATCCGCCCCCGGTCGCTTCATTCTGCCCAGCCCCGGAACAAACCATTCTGCTTGCCAAACCCTGTGTAACCCGCATTCCCCCCTTACCTGACGCTAAGCCACAACCCCAAACGCACCGACAACACGAAAAACGGCTCACTCATATAATACTCATTTATATTGTGATCACTATATATATCACTACTATCACCTATCCATACTATATATTCATACTACTATACTATCACATATACCCCCTATCACCTTCTACATAATACTACTAACACCTATACATACCTCATATATAATATCATATATATATACCTATATATACTACTAACTATCACCTATATATCCATATCCATACTCATAATGTATCATGTACCTACTTATATCATACTACGCTACTACCTACTACAAATATATATACCTACTATAATAAGCATTACCCCTACTATATACCTCACCTCCATATATATATATATACCTCCTATATATATACTATATCACTACCAACTATATTACCCTACCTATCTACTATACTACCTATATCACTGATATACCTATATATACTATATACTATCACCCTTATACCCTATACCTCATCCACTCTACTCATATACTCACTGACTGTATACTATACCTACTCTATCATATATAATACTTCCTATCAATCGCTACCTACCTCACTCTACCTACCCCTACCTATACCTACTCATATACTATATACCTATCTATACTATATATACCTTACTACTATATACTATACTACTATATCATACCCTACTATACCTATATATCATTACTATACATACCTCACTATACCTATACTACCTATCACAATCTACACAACATTAACAACCTTCAATCCAACTGCTTTATCAATTTTCTCTGGCCCCCCCCATCCTGTGCTACTGTGTGGCACTCGTCGCTCCTCTCGTCGCCCTCACGGAAATCTGTTGCCAACTCTCAACAACCAAATTCTAACTTTTTCTTGCCTAGGTACACCTAACAAGTTTGATTTATACTCTACTCTATTCTCTCGAGACAGTATTGAACTCGGACCACCACCCACACACCAATTGAAGGAAACCCAATGCCTAATACCCCTCTATTTTTATACAAAAATATCCTCTCGAATTACGTTTTATTTTCAAAAATGCCATAGAGTTCAATGAAAACTTAAAAGACAAAAAATTGTCGGACAATTTTTCCCTACTCCGCAACGTCTTCTTACATCCCTTCAAACGTCACCAGAAAACTGCTAACCGCTGGCTTCCTTCCGAAACACTGATTCGTTAACAAAATTTTCGAATTTTTGCAACGAATCCAGAAATGCAGTAAAACATAATTATACCTACCTATATATATATATACCCTATATATATATATACTCAATAACCCCAGACCTGACCGCTAAGCACAATTACTACACATCATACTATCATACTATTCATATACTACCTATATATACTATACCTATATACTAACCTATACCATATCACCTATCCCAAGGTAAAGATCTTTGACAAACCTATATCATATTACTAAAAATACTAATAATACTACTACTATCATACTACTACTACTACTACGATACTACTCACTACCTACTTACTCATCATACTACTCCATATACCTATCACTACTACCTCCATAACATATATACCTATATACTTAACTATCATACCTACTACACTCATACCCTATACTATACCCGATACCTACTATCACTCATACTACTATACTACTATACTACCTACCCTACTATCCACTTCACTCCCCTACTATACTATATATTCTACTACTACTATATTTCCTCCTACACTATACTACTCATTCACTACTACCTCACTATATATACCTATCACCCTACTCACTATACTCTCACCTATATATATACACCTCACCTCACTATCACTTCGCCTCGGCATACCTACTAACTATATATATAATATATATCATATCTCTATATATCACTACTATCACCTACCTACTATCCCTACTATACTTACTCTATACTACTACTACTACGCGTATATAATACCTACCTATCACCTACCTACCTTATCATACCTATCACTACTACTATTATACCTATACTCATTATATACTCAATTCCCCCCCTCATATACTATACCTATATACTATACTACTCATACTATACTACTCATTATACCTACTACTCATACCTATAAACTAGTATATACTTATACTATCACCTCTACCGTACCTACTATTAACCCTACTCCATATCATATATACTCATCACACTCATACTACTACTATACCTATATTAATTTAGTATAGCTATATAACTATTCTATACTCACCTATAATATACTCTAACTATAACTCATACTACTTATACCTCATATACTCATATTCTATATATACTACCTATACTAACCTACCTCATATACTACTATACTATACTACCTACTACCTACTACTTCTTCTATACACTACACTATACTATACTATATATATTCCTATATATATATCACTACTCTTATACCTCATACCCACTGAATAGGTTAGGTTTCCATATATATAACTTAATACCAAGAGCTATACTATACTATACTATACCTATACTATATATACCCCTACATATATAGCTCACTATACTACTACTATATACTATACCTATCACCATATACTACACTATACCCTACCCCTACATATATATACTACTATACCTATATACATAATATATACCTACTAATACTATTGATACTTACGTATACTACTACTACTACCTATCATATACTACTATCATATATCAACCTATATCATCACCTATCCATACTACTCACTATATCATACACCTACTCACTATACCACTACTACTATCACTACTACTACTACTACTCATACTCAGATATCATATAGGCTAATAAGCTCACAATAATTGGTGAGTCGAAGATTGTATCTTTAAATGATATGGTTTGATAGAGCTAAGGTAATGATAATAGGTATAAGTTTTTTTCATTTACTATAATTTATGTCACTTTCAATTAAAGATAATATATAGTATATATATATATAATATATATATAGTGTAATTCGACTTAAATAAGTATTAAAGTATACACTATAAATCAAGTAATGATATAAAACACA
>JABUQX010062494.1:0-5000 GCA_015478945.1 Trachelipus rathkii | reverse complement strand
AATATCCGAAATATAACCAAATCTTTACTTGCAAAAATATAGCAATCTATTTGTGAAATTTATTGGGAAGTTAAATAAATAAAATAACATAAGGGTACGAAAACATTATTATGAGAGAATATTATATTTAAAATATATATATGAGTAATATGACCTTTTCAAATAAAGAAATAGATCTTTGGTAAAAATAAATTATATATATATATATATATATATATATATATATATATATATATATATATATATATATATATATATATATATATATATATATATATATATATATATATGTATATATATATATATATATATATATATATAATAATATAATATAATATATAGCATATATATATATATATAATAATAACATATATATATATATAATAATAATAATATATATATATATATATATATATATATATATATATATATATATAAATATACATATATATATAATATAATAATATATATATATGTAATAATAATATATATAATAAATATATATAATATAATAATATGTATATATATATAATAATATATATAATATAATAACTAATATAATATATATATATGTAATATATATACATATATAGTAATAATAATATATATATATATATATATATATATATATATATATATATATATATATATATTTATATTATATATATATATATATACATATATATATATATATATATATATATATTTTCACTTTCGTAGGCCGTATCCCCGACGTTAGTACTTAGTAAGTTAGGGGTATTAAAGAAGTAAATTTAAAGGAATCGTATACGACGAGTTTTCTTCGTCGCATACAGTCTACTGTTTTTTTTAGAAAATCCTCAGTTGGATTCTCAGACCCCTCGATGCTTATCATCATACAATGCATTAAGGTTTCTGGCAGCATTCTATTTCTTGTCTTACTAGTATTCGGTTCATAGTACTGAACGATCTTTTAACCAAGGCTATCGTTACAGGAATGACAAGAAAGATTTCACAGAGCTTTTGTAACTCGCAATATCCCACGTCCGCTTCCAATATTTTCGACAATGGGCTTTCATCTGCTTTAAATATTTCGCTTTCGAGCATGGAATTGATATAAAAATTGAAGGATTTCAGGTCAGCTAGTACCCCTTCTTCATTAAGCATAGGAAATCTGTCACAAAATTTTCTAACTTCAATATCCTGTAAATTTGTTAATGACTGAAACGTCTCAAAGCGACTAGCAAATATCATTATATCAATTGATTTGTCGTTGAACCTTTCTTTAATTTCTTCGATTACACTATCGCAGTATATTTTCATCCCTTTAAATGCATTTTCTTATCTTCATCAACTTAATCAGACACTTCAGATGCAACTCCTCCATTATTTCTGAACGTTTTTGTAAGTTACTATTAGACGTCTCCACACTGATTTGCAATATTTTGCAGGTGCAATTTTGTTCCAGTAATTAGAGGGATGACTTTGGTCATACTAAAGTCCTTCTTTTGCAAAGCATTGCTAAGATAAGAGAGTGCACTAAGGAGTTCATTCATTACATAACAGGTGACAAAGAAACTTTCATTTCTGATTTCCAGCAAGATGCCCCCTGCAAGTGATGCAAGGTCTGTCCCTTCTTTGTGGATATGCTTCACAAGCCATTAAAATTATTGACTTTAAGCTCCTGAAGACAGCATTCACTATCTTATAATGAGATAACCATCTCACTTCAATGCATTCTGGAATCTTGAGGATTGGATCATTGATTAATGATTGAATATCATGCAAAATATTTTCTTTTTTTGGCGACTTGCTAAACAGTTTGTAAATGTCTTTCAAAATATAAAAAAAAACTTTTGACCTTCTGATTTTTATTCCTGCAGGAGGCTGCTGCCAGGGACAATATGTTTTACAGTGTATATAGAGAACTTCTTTGTTTGACTCTTCTGAAAGCCTTTTTCTTACACCTCCAACTTTTCCAGCTATATTAGAAGCACCATCAAATTCAAAAGTAATAATGTTGTCATAATTTAAATCAAGATCAGTCAGCTCCTTATGAATAGCATTTGCAATACTTTCTGCTTTTCCACTGACAAGAACGTTTCTACGGGATTTTTATCCTATACTACTCTAAACATATTTTTCAATGTTTTTCAACTTATCCTTCAAAACTTCGCCCATACATAACAGAAGTTCACCGGCAGTGTCCTTGCTGCTGTAATTCGACCTATCACTCTGATCTTTACACCATGTTTTAAAATCATCATTCAATTTGTCCAAAATACTTTCAATCAAACTCTGATATTTAGTAGTGTAAGCTACTTCTTCCTTTACCAAAAAAATACAACCCTCGCAAAAGTATTTTTAAACCTTTCCTATTTAAGTCTCTTTCACTTTCACTCTGTTGAAAAATTTGAGCGTGAATCGGTTTCTTCATAGCCTGTCTCCTGATGTTTTCCATTTCTACACTTATAGTGTGAGCTGAAGAGTGTTCATGCCTCTCTAATTTCCCATTTTTTCCTAAAGCTTTTTGGAAAGTTGTGAATGGAACGGTTATGAATAACCCACCTGTCTTTTGTAGAACATTTGCATCATTTTTCATGAAATTTTGGCACAGTTTACAAAATGCGCCTCGTTTTTCTTCACTGTATGCCAGCCAACTATATTTCTGTTCCCATTGTTTATTGTAGTAGCGTTGTTTGTCAGACAATTTGGCGTAATGTGAGCTGGATGATCCTGCACATTTATTTTCAACATTCTTTAAATCAGTAGGTTTAATTTGTGAAAATTGATACGTTTGCGGCGTTTCCTCTTTCAGTTTTTTACTAGGTCCTGCTGCTGCGCTACTGAAATAAGAGACTATTGTTTTCCTCATCATCCCGAAAAAAGCAGAACACACACACACACACACACACACACACACACACACACACACATATATATATATATATATATATATATATATATATATATATATATATATATATATATATATATATATATATATATATATATATATATATATATATATATATATATATATATATATATACTATATATATATATATATATATATATACATATATATATATATATATATATATATATATATATATATATATATATATATATATATATATATATATATAAATATATATATAAATATATATATATATATATATATATATATATATATATATATATATATATATATATATATATATGTATATATGGCTAGCGTTTCATTGTCCGTCATATGTATCTTAAAAGCTATTAATGCTACGAAAAGGAACACATTGCTGGAATGCTGGTCCAATGCTGGTCCTGGAATGTAAAAAAAAAATAATATATATCTCAAAGAAACTACAATAGCTACAGCAAAAGGGAATACATTTTTGGAATCCTGGTAAAAATTTCACATAAGAAAATGTAAAAATAGTAATAAAAAAATTATTGTTAATAATTATAGTAATATGATTAGAAGGCCTGTTTAGAGACCTTTTATTGGTTTCTCGATAAAATAAATAGACTCTATTAAATTTTGCTTTATACAGCACACTAGGGGGCTCGAGCCGACGGGGAACATAGGGGAGGATCATACCCCGTAGGGAGGGGCGGAGGAACCCCGCGACACCCAAATACCAAAGAGCGGGGTTCGGAGACCCTCCCCGGAGAGGGGGAAATAGGAGGCCGAGACCCCGACTCCTGCCATCGGTGCGGTATACCCTTGGGGTATTCTTTAAAGAAAAAAAAAAAAGCAAAAATTTAATAGAAAGTCTATTTATTTTAACGAGGAGTAACCAATAAAAGGTCTAAATAGGCTCACTCTATTATATTACTATAATTATTAACAATAATTTTACATTTTCCTATGTGAAATTTACCAAATATTCTTTCGTCTATAATACGTTTGAATATATTTATTTATTTATTTTTTTTTTGTTCCAGGATGAAAATTTGGTTGAAATTCCAACAATGTGTCCATTTACTATGGCATTAACCACAAGACTACATATGACAGGACAATAGACTTTTTGACTATATATATATATATATATATATAGATATATATATATATATATATATATATATATATATATATATATATATATATATATATATATATATATATATATATATATATATATATATATATATATATATATATATATATATATATATATATATATATATATACATATATATACATATATATATATATATATATATATATATAATATATGTATAACTATATATATAATAATATATATATATATATATATATATATATATATATGAGATCATGAGAAAAATAAACACTAATAAATATATATTAACTAAGCCACTCCTTAACTAATAGGACCTTTTCCGAAAGAAATTTCTATAGCAATAGCCATTTTCTCAGAAGTCAGAATTAACAACTTTGCTATTTTATGGCCATATCTAGCATGTTTCCATGCATTCTGGCTGATTTTATTATTTATCGCTAGATAATATAGATTTAAACATACTTTTTATGTTTATTTGCTTTATTTTGTAATTTACGGCAAAGAATTAATTCATGCTCGATTTTCTCCGGGGGGGCACGCGACTGTCTCCGGGGGGGCAAAGCCCCCCCGGAGGTATGCCTGAAAGAAACACTGCCCCCATTCCCCTTTTTAGATGGCCCAACAACCCCCCCCTTCCCCTTTTAGATGAAAATTGAGGATAGAAACAGAAAGATGGAGCAGAGTAGGGTTTGCTATCAGAAACACTCAAACACCAGAAATGAGGTTTAGAGGAGGAGGGGTGATGCTCAACAAAGTGGAAAATAACGAAAAGACAGAGAAATTTACATAAATTATTGAAAAAAGAAGAACGCTGGCAACTCAGTGACTGCCCCAGTCAAACCACCGGAGAGAGTCAGCCTCCAAGTGGTGTTAGGGAGATGGGGGCTTGAGGGGCTTCTTTTGGAAGATCTCCCCCCTCCCTTCCCCTTGGCTTCTCTAGTTGCGTTGATGCTATTTTGATTTTATTTTTTT
>JABUQX010062493.1:12500-98139 GCA_015478945.1 Trachelipus rathkii | reverse complement strand
TTATTATTACAGAAACCACAAAAAATAAATAATTTTTTCCAAATTTTCAAAAATTTGACAAAAATTCAAAAATTACTGTAACTCCAAAAGTATAACAACTATAAAATCGGAGACATCCTAAGTATATGAATATGTTTCCTTCTCTAAAAATATTAAAATCCACTTTTCTACGACTTGTATTTCAGAAGGAATGGCCATTTATATGATTGAACAACAAAAATATTTTTTTTTCCAAATTTCAAAATTTTGACAAAAATTAATTAAGGACCTGTAACTCCAAAAGTATAACAGCTATTAAAAATCCGGAGACACCCTAGTATTCCCACACAAAAACCTACTAAAAATATAAAATCACTGGTTCTTACGACTATGATATATTACAGAAGAGAATGGCCATTTATATGTTTGTAAAACAAACTAAAATTTCAAAAGTTCAAAATTTTGACAAAAATTAATTAAAGGCCCGTACTCCAAAATATAACAGCTATTAAAATCGAATACACCTAGTATTCCTCACACAAAACCCTTTCTTAAAATATAAAAATCACTTTTCTACGACTTGTATTTCAGGAGGAATGCCCATTTATATGTTTGAACCAGGACCTGTTACTCCAAAAGTATAACAGCTTTTAAAAATCCGAAGACACCTTAGTGTTCCTCACACAAAAAGTTCTAAAAATAAAAATAAACTTTCTACGACTTTTATTTCAGGGGGAAAGGTCATTTTTCATAGTATATGAAACCACAAAAAATCCAAAATTCAAATTTTGACAAAAATTAATTAAGGACCTATTACTCCAAAAGTATAACAGCTATTAAAACGAGACACCTTAGTATTCTCACACAAAAACGCTTTCCTTAAAATAAAAATCACTTTCTGACGACTTGTATTTTTCTAGGAGGAATGCCCATTTATATGTTTGAACCAAAAAATCCAAAAATTCAAAATTTTGGACCCAAAAATTAAATTAAGGACCTGTTACTCCAAAAGTATAACAGCTATTATAAATCCGAGGACACCTTAGTATTTCTCAAACAAAAACCTTCTAAAAATATAAAAATCACTTTTCTACGACTTGTATTTCAGGAGAAACGGCTATTTATATTTTTGAAGCCGACAAAAAACCAAAATTCAAAATTTTGACAAAAATTATATTAAAGGACCTGTTACTCCAAAAGTATAAAAGCTATACAAATTCGAAGACATCCTAGTATTCCTCACAAAAAAAACCTTTTAAAAAAAAAATAAGAATTTTAAGGAATGGCCATTTATATGATTGAACCACAAAATAATTTTTTCCAAATTTTCAAATTTTTAGACAAAAATTTAATTAAGGACCTGTAACTCCAAAAGTATAATAGATTAAAAATCCGAAAGACACCCTAGTATTCCTTCACACAAAAAAACCTTTCTAAAAATATAAAATCACTTTTCTACGATGTATTTCAGGAGGAATTGGCATTTATATGTTTGAAACACCAAAAATTCAAAATTCAAAATTGTGACAAAAATTAATTAAGGATCTGTTACTCCAAAAGTAATATAAACAGCTATTAAAAATCCGAGACATTCTAGTATACCTCACACAAAAACTTTTTCTAAAAAATATTAAAATTCACTTTTCTACGACTTGTATCTTTCAGAAGGAATAACCATTTATATGTTTTGAACCACAAAAATCCAAAATGTCAAAATTTGACAAAAATTAATTAAGGAACTGTTACTCCAAAAAGTATAACAGCTATTTAAAAATAAGATAACACCTTAGTATTCCTCACACAAAAAACCTTTCTAAAAATATAAAAATCACTTTTCTACGACTTGTATTTCAGAAGGAATGACCATTTATATGTTTGAACCACAAAAATCCAAAAATTTCAAAATTTCAAAATTTTTGACAAAAATTAATTAGGTACCTGTTACTCCAAAACTATAAACAGCTATTTAAAAAATCCCCGAAGGAACACCTAGTATTCCTCACACAAAAAACCTTTTTTCTACGACAAAAAAAATCACTTTTCTACGACTTGTATTTCAGAAGGAATGGCCATTTATATGATTGAACCAAAAAAATAAAATTTTTTCCAAATTTAAAAATTTTGACAAAAATTAATTAAGGACCTGTAACTCCAAAAGTATAACAGCTATTAAAAATCCGAAGACACTAGTATTCCTCACACAAAACCTTCTAAAAATAATAAAAATCACCTCTTTCTACGACTTGTATATTCAGGAGGAATTCAACCATTGATATGTATAAAGCCATAAAAGTCTTATACTCCCACGTTCGAAAAATATAAAAATGGACCTTTATCCAAAAGTATAACAGCTATTAAAAATCCGAAGACACCTTAGTATTCCTCACACAAAAACCTTTCTAAAAATATAAAAATCACTTTTCTACGACTTGTATTTCAGAAGGAATGGCCATTTATAAGATTGAACCACAAAAATCCAAAAATTTCCAAATTTCAAAATTTAGACAAAAATTAATTAAGGACCTGTTAATTTAAAAGTATAACAGCTATTAAAAATCCGAAGACACCTTAGTATTCCTCACACAAAAACCTTTCTAAAAATATAAAAATCACTTTTCTACGACTTGAATTTTAGGAGGAATGGCCATTTATATGATTGAACCACAAAAATCCAAAATTTTCAAAATTTTCAAAATTTTGACAAAAATTAATTAAGGACCTGTAACTCCAAAAGTATAACAGCTATTAAAAATCCGGAGACACCCTAGTATTCCTCACACAAAAAACCTTTCTAAAAAAATAAAAATCAATTTTCTACGACTTGTATTTTAGAAGGAATAGCCATTTATATGATTGAACCACAAAAATCCAAAAATTTCAAAATTTCAAAATTTTGACAAAAATTAATTAGGTACCTGTTACTCCAAAACTATAACAGCTATTAAAAATCCGAAGACACCCTAGTATTCCTCACACAAAAAACTTTCTAAAAATATAAAAATCACTTTTCTACGACTTGTATTTGAGGAGGAATGGCCATTTATATGTTTGAACCACAAAAATCCAAAATTCAAAATTTTGACAAAAATTAATTAAGGACCTGTTACTTTAAAAAGTATAATAACAGCTATAAAAATCACGAAGAGATTACCATAGATATTCCTCACACAAAACCTTCAAACAATATAAAAATCACTTTTCTACGACTTGTATTTCAGGAGGAATATTCATTTATATGTTTGAACACAAAAATTAAAAATTCAAAAATTTTGACAAAAGATTAATAAAGGACCTAGTTACTCCAAAAGTAAAACAGCTATTTAAAATCCGAAAACACCCTAGTTATTCCTCACACAAAACCATTTCTAAAAATATAAATCACTTTTTCTACGACTTGGTCTTTCAGTAAGAGGTTCTACTTATATGATTGAAAAACAAAAATCCAAAAATTTCCAAATTTTAAAAAATTTAGACAGAAAAATTAAAACGGACCTGTTAATTTAAAAGTATAACAGCTATAAAAATCCGAAAGATACCATAGTATTCCTCACACTAAAAACCTTTCTAAAATAATAAAATCACTTTTCTACGGACTTGCTATTTCAGGGAGGAATAATCATTTATGTTTGAACCCACAAAAATCCCAAAATTTCAAAATGTTGACAAAAAATTAATTAAGAACCTATAACTCCAAAAGTATAACAGCATATTAAAAAATCCGAAGACACTTTAGTATTCCTCACAAAAACCCTTTCTAAAATTATAAAAAATTCACTTTTCTACGACTTGTATTTCAGGGGAAAAGATCATATATTTTTGAACCACAAAAATCCAAAATTCAAATTTTGACAAAAATTAATTAAAGGCCCGTTCTCCAAAGCTATAACAGCTATTAAAATCCGAAGACAGCTTAGTATTCCTCACACAAAAACCTTTATTAAATAAAATTCAAAATCACTTTTCTACGACTTGTATTTCGGGAGGAATGGCCAATTATATGTTGAACCACAAAAATCCAAAATTTCAAAATTTTGACAAAAATAATTAAGAACCTGTTACTCCAAAAGTATAAACAGCTATTAAAAAAATTCGAAGAACACCATGTTATTCCTCACACAAAAACCTTTCTAAAAATATAAAAATCACTTTCTAACGACTTGTATTTCAGGAGGAATAATCATTTATATGTTTACCACAAAAATGCCAAAATTCAAAAATTTTGACAAAAATTAATTAGAGACTTGTTACTCATACAGTATAACAGCTATTAAAAATTCCGGAAAGACACCCTAGTGTATTCCTCACAAAACAAAAAAACTTTCTAAAAAATATCAAAATCACTTTTCTACGGGACTGTATTTAGGAGGAATAATCATACTATATGTTTTTGAACCAACAAAAATCCACAAATTACAAAAGATTTTGACAAAATTAATTAAGGACCGTTAGCTCGCAATAAGTATATATAACAGCATTAAAATCCGAAGAAAAGAGCACCCTAGTATTCCTCACAAAAAAAACTTTCTAATTAAATATAAAAATCAACTTTTCAATTGTATTTCAGAAGGAATGACCATTTATATGTTTGAATTTGGCGATTTCCAAAAATTTCAATTTCAAAATTTTGACAAAAATTTAATTAGGTACCTGTTACTCCCACCCAACTTAAAACAACTATTAAAAAATCCGAAGAACAACCCTAGTATTCCTCACTACAAAAAAAACCTTTCTCTAAAAATGATATTAAAAATCCACTGGTTTCTGAGAACGACTTGTATTCCAGAAAGAAATGGCCATTTAATGGTATGATTTGAACTACAAAATAATTTTTTTCCAAATCCTTAAAAATTTTATAAACAAATTAATTAAGGACCTGTAAACTCCAAAGTATAACAGCTATTAAAAATCGAAGATACCATAGTATTCCACACACAAAAACCTTTCTTAAAATAATAAAAACCTCACTTTTCTTCGACGTATGCTATTTCAGGAGATTTATGGAATTTCATTACCACCGAATGAAAATCATAATATTTCAAAATTTTGACAAAAATTTATTAATTAGAGACCTGTTACTCCAAAAGTTAAACAGCTATTAAAAATCCTCCGAAGACACACCCTTTAGTAATTCCTCACACAAAAACCTTTCTAAACATATCAAAATCACTTTTTAACGACTTGTATTTCAGGAGGAATGGCCATTATATCTTTGAACCACAAAAATCCAAAAATTCACACAATATTGTTTGAAAAAAAATTAATTAAGGCACCTGTTACTCCAAAGTATAACAGCTATTAAAAAATCCGAAGATACCAGATTATTCCTCACACAAAAACATTTCTAAAAATATACTAAAATCGACTTTCTAACGACCTTGTATTCAAGAGACTCACCTCTTACCTCCCTATTCCAACAAAAACAATCCAAAAATTCAAAATTTTGACAAAATTTATTAAGGACCTATACCTCAAAAGTATAACAGCTATTAAAAATCCGAAAGAACCTTCGTAGTATTCCTCACAAAAAACCTTTCTAAAAATAAAAGTAATCACTTTTCTCAGACTTGTATTCAAAAGGAATAGCCATTTATATGTTCGGACCACAAAAATTCAAAAATTTCCAAAAATTTCAAATTTAGAAAAAATGAGTTAAGGAGAGTCCTGTAACTCTAAAAGTATAACAGCTATAAAAATCCGAACGATACCCATAGTATTCCATCACACAAAAACCTTTCCAAAAATATAAAAAGTCACTTTTCTACGACTTGAATTTTAGGAGGAATGGCCATTTATGAGTTTGAACAGCGGGAAAAATAAATTTTTTTCAAATTTCAAAATTTGACAAAAATTAATTAAGGACCTGTAAACTCCAAAAGGGTTATAACAGTCTATTTTAAAAATCCGGAGGACACGCTCTAAGATTCTCAGCAACAAAAAAACCTTCTAAAAATATAAAAATCACTTTTTCTCGATACTTGGTATTTCAGAAGGTAATGGCATCATGTATGCATGGATTGAACAACAAAAAATATAATTTTTTCCAAATTCAAAAGTTTTGACAAATAAATTATTAAGGGACCTGTTAACATCCAAAAGTATAACAGCTTATTAAAAATCCGAAGACACCCTAGTATTCATCAAACATAAAAAAAACTGTTCTAAAAATATAAAATTCACTTCCTTCTACGAGCTTTTATTTCAGGAGAATACCCATTATATAGTGTGTGCAACCCAAAGATCCCAGAATTCAAAATTTTGACAAAAGATTAATTAAGACCTATTACTCCAAAAGTTATAAGCTATTAAAAAATCCGCAAAGGCACCTTAGTATTGTGCTTTCACAACAAAAACCTTTCTTAAATATAAAAATCACTTTTCTACGAACTTGTTATTTCAGCGAGGAATGCCCATTATATAGTTGAACACAAAATAATCAAAAATGTCAAATTCTTGACAAAAACATTACATAAGATCTGTTACTCCAAAAAAAAGTATAACAGCTATTAACAATCCGAAGATACCCTCAGTATTCGTCACAAAGAAAACTTTATTAAAAATATATAAAATCACTTTTCTAACGACTTGTATTTCAGGAGGAAAATCTATTTATGTGTTTGAACCACAAAATCCAAAATCAAAATTTTGGACAAAAATATTAAAGAACCTGTTACTCCCAAAGTATAACAGCTAATTAAAATCCGAAGTCACCCTAGTATTCCCCACACAAAAACCTCTCTAAAAATATAAAAATCACTTTTCTACTACTTGCATTTTAGGAAGGAATAGCCATTTATATGTTTGAACCACAAAAATCCAAAATTCAAAATTTTGATAAAAAATATTTAGAACCTTGTTACTCCAAGATAGTAAAAACAGCTTATTAAAAATCCGACCACCCTTAGTATTTCTCACACAAAACCCTTGTCTAAAAAATGATAAAAATACATCTTTTCTACACTATGTATTTCAAAGAGGAGATGCCTCTAATATGTTTCTTGGAAACCACAAAAAATCCAAATATTTCCAAATTTTCATTCATCAAAAATTGGACAAAAATTAATTAAGGTACTGATGTACTCCAAAAGGATAACAGCTATTAAAAATCAAACACCCTAGTATTCCTCACACCGCCAATAAAACCTTATACTAAAAAATATAACACTCAGCTTTCTACGACTGTACATTTCAGATAAGGAAATTGACGACCATTATAATGATATGAAAAACTAAGAAATAAAGAAAAAATATTTCCAAAAATTTAAAAAATTATATGACAAAATATAATTAAAGGAACCTGTAACTCAAAAAACACACTAATAACAGCTAATTAAATCCGAAGACACATCCAGATAAATTCACTCACACGAAAACAAAAAAACCTATTCTAAATAATAAACATCACTATTATACTAGGAATGACTAGATGATATTTATTACAAGCGCAGAGAACATATACAACCATTTATAATGTTTGAAACCACCAAAACAATTCCCCAAAATTCAAAATAATTTGACAAAAGATTAATAAGGCACCTGTTTACTCACTAATTAAGAATAATAGCCAAAATATTCAGAACTTTATAAAACACCTTATAATTCCTCACACAAAAACACCTTTCTAAACATCATAAAATACACTAATTTCCTACCTCGACTCTTGTATCCCTACTCAGCCCACACGGAAAATAATGCGCGCACCATTTATAAAGATTGAAACCACAAAAAAAATCCAAAACTATATTCCACACAATTTCACAATTTATAAGACAAACAATAACCTTCAATTGTAAGGACTGTTAATTATACAAGTAAACAGCTATATAAAAATCCGAGAATACCTATAGTATTCCTCACACACAAAAACCTTTTATCTAAAAATATAAAAAATAACACCATTGATCAATACGAAACGCGAAAATAGCAAGAATAGTCTTCCCGTAGTAGGAAAAGAAGCAAAAATCAAAATTAATGTCGAAAAAACTATCTAAGGATCCTGATTACTTCCCAAAAGGTAACCACCCAACCTAAACCTATCCAATAAAATACCCCTGTATTAACACACTAGTATTCCTCACACAAAAACCTCTTCTAACAAATATAACCAAAAATACACTTTCTAGGACTTGATATTTCAGAAAGTATGACCATTTATATGTTTAGAACCACACCAAAATCCAAACCAATTTCAAAAATTTGCCACACCATTTTTAGACAAAAAAATCATAATTACCTTAAGTACCTGTTAACCTCAAACATATACAGCTATAAAAATCCGAAGACACCCTAGTATTCCTCACACAAAAAACCTGGTGTGCTAAAAAATTCACATAAAAAACATCCACTTCTTCATACACGACCATGGTATGTGACAGGTGGAATGCCGCCATCATTACTATGTCCTCCTGACCCACAAAAATCCAGAAATCTCAAACATATTTGACAAATAAACTCCATAGAAGGAACTCTAGTTACTACACATAACAGTCATAACACGCTATTAACAAATGCAGCGAAAAGACTAACCTTAGTAATTTCACTCACACAAAAAACCAATAATTCTTTTAAATATATGTAAAAATCACGTCTCTACGACTTGTGATTATCAGAAGACGGATACCCATTTTTGGTCCTTAGAATCCACCAAAACTTCCAACAAAATTCAAAAATTTTGACGAAAAATAAATTATAGAGAACCTGTATACTCCTAAAAGTATAACAGCTGATTAAACAAATCCAGAAGACACGCCTTAGATTCCACAAAAAATAAAACTTTTCTTAAACAAAACTATAAATCACTTTCTACGACCTTGTATTTCCAGGAGGAATCAAACCTTTATAGGTCTGACACCACAAAAATCGCAAAGTTTCAAATCTTGACCAAAAATTAATTAAGGAACCTGTTACCTCCACAAAGTATAATACAGCCATATTAAAAATCGAAGACCCTTGTAGGTTCTAACACAAATAAACCTTTCTAAAAATATAAAAACATCACTCTTTACTACGACTTGTATATTCAGGAGAATAACCATTTTATGTGGTTGAACCAGCAAAAAAAATCAAAATTTCCAAATTTTTGAAAAAAATTAATTCAGGACCTGTTACTCCAAAAAGTATAGCAGCTATTAAAAAATTGAAGACACCCTAGATATCCTCACACAAAAACCTTTCTAAAAAATATAAAAATCACTTTTATACACGACCTTGATTTCAGGAGGAATGGCCATTTATATGTTTGAACCACAAAAAATCCAAAAAATTCAAACAATCTAATCTACAGCATATGTTAATTGAGGATCTTAAATGACTCCTAAAGTATATCATTGTTCAGAAAAAATTCCGAAAAGCACACTAAGTATTTCTTCACACCACAACCCTCATTTGATCAAAAATATAAAAAATCAGTTCCAATACGACTAGTGATTTCAGAAGGGCAAGATTTATTATAAGATAGAATGAACCTGCTCATATTTCAAAATATTTCGCCAAATTTTAATTAATCATTTGATGCTTCACATATTTATATATTAGATTTTTTATTAATTAAAAGTAATAAACAGCTATTAAACATCCGAGATACATAGGTATTCCTCACACAAAAACGTTTCTAAAAATATAAAAATCACTTCTTCTACGACTTGTATTTGCAAATAGGACAGTGGCCACTTTAGGGAGAATGAGTTGAGTAAGATAATATTTTCACCTAAATTTAATGTTTTTTGACAACAAAATTATTAAAGTACCTTTCAACATCCAAAAGTATAAAGCTATTAAAAATCCGAAAGGACACTTTTAGAAAAACCTTCCCCTGCACTACAAAAACCCCTTTCTAAAAGATATACAAAATCACTTTTCATAACGGACTTGGTAATCAGAAGTAAAGTGGTCATTATTAGATTGAAAGCCAAAAATCCAAAAATTTCCAAATTTCAAACAATTTACAGACCCAAAAATTTAATTAAAATGACACCCTAGTTAATTTAACAAAGGTATCAACAGCTAATTAAATATCCGAACGATACCATAATTTCCTCACACAAAACCTTCATAAAAAAAAGATAAAAATCACTTTTCTACGATTGTATTCAGGAGGAAAAAACCATTATCCTATGTTTGAAACCCACAAACAATCAAAATTCCAAAAATTTGACAAAATATTAAATTAAGGACCTTGTTACTCCAAAAGTATAAACAGCATATTAAAAAAATCCGAAGAAACCTTAGTATTACTCACACAAAAACCTCAAATTAAAAAAGAACTATAAAAATACAATATCTTTTCTACGACTTGTATTTTCAGGAAGAATAGCCATTATTATGTATTAGAAACCAACAAAAAAAATCCAAAAAATGTTTCATAAATATTCAAATTGGATCAAGAAATTAATTAAAGTACGTTACTTCCAACATTAAATAAATGCTATTAAAAATCCATGAAGGAAACACCTTAAGATCAATTCCATCATCAGGCAAATAATACCTTGTCTAAGAACAAACATCAAATATAAAAATCTAATCTTTTCTCATATAGCATAAATAATCTTTACAGAAGGAATGTGCCATTTATATAAGATTAGAAAACCACAAAAATCCAAAAAATTCCAAATTTCAAAATTTAGGGGACAAAAATTGCATGTTTGACCTTGTTAAATTAAAAATAGAATTAACCTGCTTTAATAAAAAAAGGTCAGGAAGGATACCATAGTATTCCTCATCACAAAACCTTTATATAAATACATAAAACATACACTTTTACTACGCTTGGAATCGTTTAGGCAGGAGATGAGCATTACTATATGAATGACATTACAAAAAGAATTTTTTTTATCAACCTTCAAATATTCTACAAATTGAATGAAAATATCAAAACCTGAAACATGGACGCCACAATACATTTAAGGACCTTATGTAACTCCCCAAAAAGAGATAGTTACACACGACTAATTAAAAATCGAAGACACACCTAGTATTCCTACACCCACCAAAAAAACCTCTTCTAAAAATAATAAAAAACTCATTTTTCTACGACGACTGTTTTCAGGAGAATAAACCATTTATATGTTTAGAACACACAATAAAATCCAAAATTCCAAATATTTGATTAAAAAAATTAATAAGGACCTGTTACTCGAAATATATCAAACACAATATAAATACCAATCTTACCCACAATAAGGACGACCCCCACGTTTCAACCAAGAAATAAATTAAAATCACTTTCCATCTACATCATTCAACCAGGAAGATTGGGATTCCCAAAAGATTTGGTCTCACAAAATTTCACAAAATTTCACAAAATTTCAAAAAATTTTGAACAAAAATTAATTAGGTACCTGTTACTCCAAAACTTATAATACAAGCTATTAAAAATCCGAAGACACCCAAATGATATTCCTCACACAAAAACCTTTCTAAAAATAAAAACAATCACTTTTCTACGAACTGTATTTCAGAAGAAAATAGGCCATTTATATGATTGACACAAAAAATAAAAATTTTGCAAATTTAGATAAATTATTGACAAACGATATAATTTAAGGGACCTGTTAACTCCAAAAGAAAATTAACAGCCTATTAAAACCGAGGACACCCTGAGGTATTCCTCACATCAAAAACCTTTCTAAAAATATAAAAATCACTTTTCTACGACTTGATTTCAGGAGGAATAGCCATTTATATGTTGGAACCACAAAAATCCAAAAAATTCAAAATTTTGGAATAAAAATAATTAATGGACCTGTACTCCAAAAGGATAAAAATCTATTTAAAACCAATTCGATAAAACCTTTAGTATTGCCTCACACAAAAACCTTTCTAAAAAATAATAAAAAATTTATTTTCTACTTTCCTGTATTACAGAAGGAATGGCCATTTATAGTAATTGAACCAAAATCCAAAAATTTCCAAATTTCACAAAATTTTAGACAAAAAATTAATTAAGACCTGTTACTCCAAAAGTATAAACAGCTATTAAAAATCGAAGATACCATAGTATTCCCTCACACAAAAACAATTTCTAAAATAATAAAAATCAACTTTTCTACGGTACTATGTATTTCAGGAGGGAAAATTAACCACTTTAGTATGTTTGAAACACAAAAATCCAAAATTTCAAAAATTTGACACAAATTAATTAAGACCTGTTACTCCAAAGTTAACAAAGCTATTAAAAATCCTGTAACAACTCTTTAGTATTTCCTCACACGAAAAACACCCTTTTACTAAAAATATATCAAAAATCACTTTTTCAGGACTGTAATTTCATGAAGGAATGACCATTTATAATTGTTTGAACCACAAATCCAAAAATTCAAAATATTCAAAAATTTTGACCAAACATTATTGAGCGTGTGTGATTTCCAAAAAAACTACTAAGCAAGCTATTAAAAATCCGAAAGAACCTTGGTATTCCTCACACAAAAAAACCTTTCTAAATAATATAAAAATTCACTTTTCTACGATCCTTATGTATTTGAGAGGAAGCCATTTATATGTTTGAAACACAAAAAAATTCCAAAATTCAAAATTTTGACAAAAATTAATTAAGGACCTGCTAGACTCCAAAAGTTATTAATGTAGATTAAAGTAGAATGAAAAGTGTAAAATCCTAAGTATTCCTTTCACACAAAAAACACTTTCTATAAAAATATAAAAACCACTTTCTATCGAACTGTATTTCAGGATTGGAAAATTATTACCCATTTAATATGTTTTGAACCACAAAAATTCCTAAATTCATAAAAATTTTTGACAAAAATATAAATAATTTAACAAAAAGTATTAACAGCTATTAATAAATTCTTTGTTCAAATCTTAGATATTCCTCACAAAAATAAACTTTCTAAAATATAAAAATCACTTTTTCTACGAACTTGTTAATATTATTAAGGAGGAAATAAACCATTTATAGGTTGACCACATAAAACCATAAGTGTCTAGTATATAATTTTGACCAAAAATTAATTAAGGACCTGTTTTTACAAAAAAAAGTATAATAGCTATTAAAATCTGAAGAAACCCTAGTATTCCGTTATACACAAAAACCTTTACTAAATATAACCAAGTCACTTATTTTCTACGACTTAGTATTTCAGGAGGAAATAAACCATTTATATGGTTTGAACACAAAAATCCGCAAACTGCAATTTTGAAACAAAAAATTGAAATGAAATGTTGAACATACTGATTTTAAAAATTGGCATAAGAATGATGATAGCAGATTAAAAACTAAGCTAAATAGTCGTAAGAACGATGCCCCGAAATAGACTACCCTAGTCAAGTTAGTAGTCGCTCACTCAACGAAAAATAGTAGAGCAGAGCTAAGTAGTCCAAGACGACAGATGAATAGAGTAGCGTAACATCGAACTCCTGTGGTTGCAGAATCGGCACTGTGTGCTCAATGTAACTCCAGAGAGCGGACATGGCACCACAGTGCGGAGGTCTATAGTGTAGTTGAACAACGATAAGGAAACCGCGAAAAAAATAGGTCAAGAATTACATCCTGGCAAAAGAAGAATTAATCTAAAGGACGTTTAACATAGCCAAGAAGGGGCCGATACGCCCCATTCGTCTTAAGTAACAATGTACAAGTGAAACGCAACCTAGCGACTGGTAGTCGGAATGTCCTCATCGACAATGAAACGATTCCTCCAAGATATATATCAAACACATCAACTATATTTCTTACCACTTATGAATTATTGCCGCAAGCAAGTCTCACGCCCCTTGCTATTAAGAGTTGACCAAACAAAAATCGCAAAATTTCAAAGTTTCAAGATTTCTGAGACAACATGCCGTAGATCAAGATGTGAACACTCTACAGGAACCATAGATTACCATTCTATACCACGCTCCACGTGACACCATGCTATCTTAACACCACCTCCAGAATCGACCACAAATCCAGCTTTAGTTTCCATCACACATAAAAACACTTTCAAAAAAATTAATAAACAATTATCTTTCTTATACGAACTTGTATTTCAGGAGGAGTGTAATAAAACTTCAAATTTATCAATGATTTGAACCACAAAAGATCCAAAATATACAAGTAAGATTTAGTGATATTTTACAATTAAAGGAACTCTGTATACTCCAATAGTATAACAGCTATTAAAATAAATCCAGATAATCACCTTATAGTAATTATACTCTGCATATCATATCAATAAAAACCATTATATCTTAAAAAATTATAACAATCAAGTTTCATAACGAATACTTGAATTTCATATATCAAGTGAAAGACAAAGGAAAATCTCTAAAGTCGGAAATTTTACAAAATTATTCAAAATATAATATAACAATAATACCAATGACAAGCTATAAACCTGTTACTCCAAAAACTAATGATTATAGCTACATCTCATTTCAAAGACTATGTTAGGGACACGAACCTAGGATATTCTATAACACAAAAAAAAATTTCTTAAAATATAAAAAATTCATCTTTTACTTAATCGAATTAACTTGTATTTAGAGGAAGGAAATGGCCCTATATTTATTATTAAGTATTTGTACCACTACATATAAAATATACACAAAATTCAATAAATTTTTAGAGTAACAATAAAAAAATTAATATTAAGGACTGTTAGTCATCATAAATACAAAATATACAGTAATAAATAAAGTCCGAACACACGAATAACACTAATCATATGCTACTCTCCGTCAACACAAATAATACAAACTTTTCTAAAAATATAAAATCAGCATTAGAATGTCAATCAATATATCGAAGTAGAGTATAACTCAAAAACTCTATATGTTTTTGAACACAGTCAAAAATCCAAAATTCTAAACGCCTTATTGATCAATAACAACCACTCCTCAATATATCTAAGGACTTGTTACTCAAAAGCTATAACAGTATTAAACACTCTCGAAGTAAACACATACTAACGCTTAGTGCGTAGCACGATAAAAAATCTATATACCTACACACAAAAACCGATTCTCAAAAAAAATCATAAAAATCACTTTTCTTCGACTTGTCTTGTATTTCAGAAGGAATATTCATTTATATGTGATTGTAACACATGCAAAAATATCACATTAAATTCAATATAAATTTTCCCTCAATACACTCAAACATTTTCAATTATATAGAAATAAATAAAGATATATAACAAGTACTATTAAAACAACCGCAACAACATATAGCATCTATGTAAATTCTGCAATCTACACATAAACCTTATAAAAAATAGGTAAAAAGGTAAAAATATATAAGCTCAGAAAGTTTGAATTTCAGAATCCAATGAATCATTTATAAAGTATGGAACCACAATATAATCACACAAATTCCGATAAACTATTTCAAATAATTGACAAAAACTCATAAAGTATAGGAATAGAATAATATAGAAAAGGTATACCTGTTACAACCAAATAAACAATTATAATCAGATCATATTAAAAATCCGTAAGAACACCCTATATAAGAGTAATATTTAACCATCACACAAAAACCTTTCAATAAAAACTATAAAATAATATACAAATACTTTATTATCTAATATAACTGACTTAAATAATAGTATTTACAGATAATGATGTTATGGCCATTTATATGGATGATACCACAAAAAAATTAAACCATCATTTCCAAAGTTAAAAAAATTTTGAAAAAAACCCTTAATTAGTAGAGACCTGTTATAAACCCAATAAGTATTGAACAAGTACTATTTAAATAAATTCGAAGATTACACTTTATGGTTATCCTCATCACAAAAACCATTTCAATATTATTTATAAAAACTAACTTTTATTCTTTGCGCAATTTAAGGAAATGCCATTTATATAATTGACAACAAAAATCGAAATATATAAATTATTCTATAAATATTCAATTGAAAGATTATTAAAAGAGAAAATTAATTGATGGATACGACGCTTCGCTGATAATACATATATAAAAAATAATATAAGTTTAATAAAAACTGATAAAATATTCTACTCACACAAAAAACCTTTCTATAAAAAATATAAAACAAAAAATCACTTTTCTACGTGACGATTAGTATGTTAAATTTAAATGACCATTTATTATATAATATAAGAGAACCACAATAAAATCCAAAAAATTTAAAATTAATTATTCAAAGAAAAATTATTGAACAAAAAATTATTATAGTATATACCGATAATGTTAACCCGAACATTAACTATATAAATATGACAATAAGCTGATTTATAAAATATCACGAAGACAGCCAGTATTCCCTCTAACACAAAAAACCTTTCTAAAAAATATAATAATACACTTTTCACCTTTAATTTATGACCAATATTGGCCATTGTATAATGATATAATGAACCATACTAAAAAATTAAATTTTTTCCCAAAAATTTTATAATATTTTAGATTGCAAATTATTTATTAGAAAGTAATTCCAAAAGTATAACAGCTATTACAAAATCTTCTAAGGGTAACAACCCTAAGTAGTCCTCCGACAACAAAAAACCTCTTAAATAATTATATATAAAAATCACTATTTTCTACGTAACTTATTGGGATTTCAGGAGGAATAACCATTTATATTTTCGAACCTATAATTAAATAAATTCAAAATTTTGATATTAAAAATTTAAATTAAATTAGGAACCTGTTACTCCAAATGTATAACAGCTTAATTAAATACAAGGAAACAACTGTGATGTTCAATATTTACCTTCATCGCAAAAACTTAGCTTTTCTAAAAAATTATTAAAAATCAACTTTTCATAGACTGTGTATTTAGTAAAGGATGATGACCTTTAATATGTTTTTGTGTAACCACATAATGAAAATCCAAAAATTTCAAATTCAAAAATTTTTATGACAAAAATTAATTAGGTACCTGTTACTCCAAAACTAATAACAGCTATTAAAATCGAAGACACTACCTAGTATTCCTCACAACAAAAACCTTTCTTAAAAAATATAAATAAATTCACCTTTTCTTAACAAATAAATTGAACTTTTAGTTTATAAGGATTTCCAGATATTAACTTGGAATTCGATATAAATTTTTCAAATTAAATTTGACGTTACAAGAAGTAAAAGAGAAGTTCAAGTACAATAAAGAATAAACAGCTATTAAAAAATCCTTACTACACCCTTTTGTATTGCCCACTCATAACCTTTTCATTTAAAAAAAATAAAAAAAATAAATACACTATACTACGATTTATGTTATTTCAGGAAGTAAATAACCATTTTTATAATGTTTATGAACCTAACAAAAATCCAAAATTCAAAATTTTGACAAAAAATATAAATTTAAGGGCAAGTTACTTCTCCTAAAAAGTATAAAAATCAATTAAAATAATTCGATAACACTTCATAGTATTACTCACACAAAAACCTTTCTAAAAAATATAAAATCACTTTTTTCTACGACTTGATATTTTTCAGAAGGAATGGACCATTTATAATAGATGATTATGAACCTACAAAAATTCCAAAAATTTTCCAAATTATTCAAAATTTAGACAAAAAATTAAATTAAGGACTGTTACTTTAAAAGTATATAAGCTATTAAAAATCCGAAGAACCATAGTATTCCCCACAACAAAAATTTTCTATAAAATATATTAAAATAAATCACTTATTTCTTACGGACATTTCAGATTCGATATGAGAGGAGGAATAACCATAATTTCACTCTTTTCCTATTAACATATAACAAATATAAAAATTTATATAATAATAAAATATTCATAATAATTAATATGTATGACAACTAAAATATAATTATAAGGACCTGATATTTGGAATTAAAAAGAAATTTAATAAACATACTCTTATTAAAGACATTGTTAACCTTAGTTCCGTTAACCTCACACAAAAACCTTTTCTTATATAATATAAAAATCACTATTTCTGTAGGACTGTTATTTACAGTAAAGGAATGACAATATTATATATGTTTGATAATTCCAACAAAGAATCACAAAAAATTTCAAAATTTTTCAAAATTATGACAAAAAAATTTAAATTAATAAAGTATACTACTGATTACTCCAAACTATATAATAAACAGCTTATTAATAAAATCCGAAAGATACACATTCAGTACTATAAGTATTCCTTCACAACCACAAAAACCTTTCATATAATAATATATAAAAAATGTAACTTATCTACTACTTGTAATTTGAGTAGGAATAGCACATAATTATATATGTAGTATTGAACCTACAAGTAAAAACCCAAATTATTCAAAATTTTGACAAAAATTATAATTAAAGGAACCTGTACTCCAAAGAAAACTGCAAAGGGCTACAGCTAAAATTTAAAATGCCAATTAAAAGCAGGGTATAGGATTCCTCACATTGAAACCTTTGGGAAGATGTATTCCTGACCCATGAAAAATTCAAAAGAGCTTCTTCGAGAACTTCTGTAAATCTTACCAAATTTATATGTAAGTAAATACATAGTATAAATATTATTTATATACATTAAGTCATTCCAATGTTATAAGTTTCTGCTTCCCTCGTTTGACATTTGATCCCAAAATATAAAACAAAGATAATATAGCTTTGTTAATAGCAAAAGCTTATTTTTATAATCACAGATATTTTTAAGGGAAATTGCCAAATATTTTTTTTTAACAATAGGAAAAAATTAAAATTACTAATTTAATCCAATTTTATAATTTTCTGATCTTTCAGTGTTCTATATGAGTGAAAAATTTTACCCTAAAATGTAAATCAAATATGATAGGTCCTTATATAGCAGCAGCTTTTTTTTATATATATAATCACAAATATTTTTAAATGAAAATAGTCAAATTTAAAACAAAATATTTGATTAATTGCTTTATGTTCGAAAACGTCATAAAGAAGAAGCTGCCAGTATCCGCGATTTGTGCCATAATTTCACTATTTACTTGATCTGCTAAATATATATATATATAATATATATATATATATACTTATATATATTATAATATTACTATATTATATATAATAAAAAATATATAATATATATTAAATACTATATATATATATATATATATATATATATATATATATATATATATATATTATATAGTATATTATATATATACTATATTATATAAATATATATATATTATATAATATATATATATAATATATATATAATTATATATAATAAATTAATATATATATATAAAATTATAATACTATATATACTATATTATTAATTAATATATATAATATACTATTATAATATTTATATTTATATATATATATATATATTCTAATATAATAATATATATATATACTATTATACCAAGTTGAAATAAATATGGCTTTACATAATATTATTATGTAATATATATATATTTATATAAATAATATATATTAATAGTATATAATTATAATTATAATATATATAATTATTATATTAGTATTATATATATAAATAAAGAATAGATTATATATATATATATATATAAATAATATATCTATATATATATAATTATATATTATATATATAGATATACAAATAGTATTATATAAATCTAAATATTATATTATACGTACTATATATTATATAATAATTATATAATATATTTAATAATATATATTATATATATATTATATAATATATGTATTATATATACTATATACTATATAATATATATCTATATATATATATTATTAGTATTATATATAATATATATATATATATATATTTATATATATATATATATATAATATATTATATATATCATATATATATATTATATATAAATAATATTATATTATATTATGTATATATATATATAATTTATATATAGTATATATATATAGATATAATATAAGTATATCATATAATTTATATATATTAATATAAATAATATTTATATATATCTATATATATATATATATATATATAATATATCTATTAAATTATTATATATAGTATCTATATATATATTATATATATATATATATATATATATACTTATATATATTTTTATTATATTATATATAAATATATATATAATATATATTATTTATATATATAAACTATATATATAAATATATATATAATTATAATATATATTATATATATATAATATATATATATATTATATATATATATATATATATATATTATATATATATATATTTATATATATAATATATAGTTATTAAATATATATATATAATATATATATATATATCTATTATTATTAATATATAATATTATTATATATATATATCATATATTATATATATTATATATAAATATTATGTATACATATATATATATATAATATATATAATCAGATAATATTATTTACATAAATATATAATATATATTTAATATATATATATATATAATATATAATAGTATATAATTATATATATTAATATACTATATATATCTATATATATTCTATACTATAATATACTATATATATAGATATTTATAATTTAATATATAATAATATTATTAATATTATACATATATAGATATATATATATATATATATATAATATACTAATTATATATATTATATATATATATGATAATATATTATAAAATATTATATATATAATATATAATAGATATTATTTCTTACTATATTATATAAATATATATATATATAAATATTACAAATATATATATAAATTAATAAAATATATAGGTATATATATTATTCATAGATTATAATTTAAGTACAATATATATATATATATATATACTATTTAATATATTATCATAACTGTAGTATATATATATATATATATAATATAATTTATTAATATAATTTATATATATATATTATATTATATATATATATATATATATTATAATAATATAATTATAATATATATATAGTTATATATATATTATAATATATTATATATATATAATCTATTAATATAAGTTATATATATATATTAAGTACAAATATATATAATAATACTATATATTATAATATATATATATATATATATATATAATATAATTATATATATATTTAATATATATTATATATATTATATTAATATATTTATTAATATATATGTTGGTATATATATATATTAATATATATATATATATTATTTTATATAATATATATTATATATTATATGATTTTAATATATATATATATTATATAATATTATATATATATATATAATATTAAATATATATATATATAATATATATATATATATATATATTATATATATAATAAAAATATATTAATATATATATATATATATAATTATAATATATATTATATATATATATATTATATATATATTAATATATAATATTATTTATATATTATATATATGTATATATATATGCTCTATATATATAAATAGTGAAAGTATATAGATAGCTTATATATATATTATATAGAGTACTGTATATATCTATTGTATCATATATTTATACGGCTTACTATATAAATATATGGGTATATAATATAATATAAAATATATATATTATATATATATAGTATAATAAATATTTAGTATACAGTATAATATATAATAATATTATATATTATATATACATTACAATTATATATTTATATAATATAAATATTATATATATATAATATAATATATATATTATTTATATATAGCACACATATATAATATATGATATATATATATATTTAATATATATATTTATAAATATAATATATAATATATAGTATATATAAAAAATATTGATTTAATATATTATTTTATTATTATTATTATTACATATAATTAATATAGTACTACTATCTTCATTCAACATATAATATATAAATCTACAGGCCTATAATAAAATGTATTTATTTTATTTTATTCTTGACCAGTATATTATCTATATATATATATATGCCTGTGAAGATATATATATATTATAGTCATATTAATATAGATATATATTAAAATAATATATATAGTTATTAATATAGATATATTGGTATATAATGTACTGTATATTTTACTATAACTACTTATTTATATATGATAAATATATAATATAATCCCTATAAGTATATTATCTAATACCAAGGCCGTTTATAAAGTAATATATATATATATTAAATATATTATATTATATAAATATATGATAATAAATATTCCAAATTAGAACATTTAAGACTAATTAATGCATTTCACCAATCAGATAATAACAATGAATTATTTAGAATAAATTCATTATAATATAATAATAATAATAATAATAAAATAATATTAATAATAATAATAATTTACTAATAATAATAATAATAATCCATAATAATTAAAATAACTAATAAAATAGTAATAATAATAAATAAAGAATAATAATAATTAAATTAATATATATATAATACTTAGTAATAATAATTAATAATAATAATAATAATAATATAATAAATAATATTATAATAATAGTTTGGGCCCAAATAATAATAATAATAATACATAAGTAATATAAATAATTGAATTAAAATCATAAATAATAAATATATCTAATAATAGTGATAATAATATAATATAAATAATGTAATAATAGTAAGTTTTATTAGAAATAAGAAATAGTATTATCATTATTATTATAAATGTACTATTAATAATATATTCATATTTGCTTAGTTTGTCCATGTAATACTACCATTATATTATTATTAATATTATTATATTATTAAATATAATAATATTATATATATAATATATTATTATGTTATTATTATATTATTATTATTATTATTGATTAGATTATTAATGATATAATCATATATATAATGAAGTTTCTTCAAAATAATTTCGATATATTAATACAAAATTTCCTTTCAGTAATTATTGATATGGCTGATTATTGGATAAATATCTCTTAAACCTATTGTATATTATATAAATTAATATAAATTTTATATTGATATTAATATGAATAATTAAATAATAATAATTTAATATTAATATTAATATAGATATTAATATTAATATGAATATTATTATTAATATTAATAATAATGATTCTGTTATAATAATGATATATAATTATTAATTATATATTTAATCTAATATTAATATGAATATAATATTTAATGAGATTGAAAATTAATATTCACATGTAATAATTAATATAAATATATATTAATATTAATATTATTATTATTAATTATTATTCATTATTATTATTATCTTATTAATATCTATTTTATTATATTATTATTATTATTTTCCTTATTATATATATTCATTTAATTATTATTAATTATTATTATTTATCTCATTATTATTATTATTATATTTAGGATTTTATTATATTCATTATTATATTATTATTATTATATTTTGTATTATTACATTAGCATTTATTATTATGTAATTATTTAATTATTAATTATTATTATCCTATTCATAAATTATTTATTATTTATTATTAATTTTAGTTTTATTATTATTATTTTATTATTATTATTTATTATTTATTTTTATAAATTTTATTATAATTCTATTATTATTTTTATTAATATTATAAATTTTTTTTTATTATTATGATTATTATTATTATTGATTGAGTAATTATTATATTAATTATTATTATTGTTATTATATATTATTTATTATATATTATTATTATTATTATATTATTATATCAGTTATATTATTATTCATGTTAATATATATTATTATATTATTATTATTATTATTATTATTATTATATTATTATTTATTTATATATTTATTATTTTGTTATTATAATTTAATTTATAATGTATTTTACAGGTTTATAATATAATATATAATTACTTCTTACTATCCAAAATAATTTTATTATATAATTATCATATATTATTATTATTATTATTATATATTATTATTTTATTATTATATTATATTTATATTTATTATGTTAATTCTTTTTTAATTATATTATTAATTATTATTATTATTATGATATTAATAATATATTATAATTATTATAATATTATTATTATTTATTATATTAATATTATTATTTACAATATTATTATTTTATATTATTTTATTTATTGATTATTATTATTAATTATAATATTCATAGTTTACTTTTTGATTTTATTATTATTATATTTTTATTCTTATTATTATTATATCTAATTATTATTATAAGCTCATGTATTAATATTATTATTATCATTATACTTTATTGTGGATAAAACACTAGATACCTTAGGTGATTAAATGGATTATCAGTAAATTATACATTTCAAAATGTTATATAATTCTTCTTCTCTGAAAAGAAAAAATATAATAAAATACACAGGCTCATACCGAACAAACGACCCTTCAAAATAATCATTTTCTCGTCAATGTTAAATATAATAATAATTATATGAATTAATAATTTAATATAATAATATTATATAATAATAATAATAAAATAATAATTAATAAAATAATACTGAATAATAAATAATAATAAATAATAAATAATAATAAATAATAATAAAATAATATTAATAAATAATAATAATGAATAATAATATAATAAGTATTTAATTATATTTATTATATATATTATATATTATTTTGAATATTATCAATTATTTAAATAATAAAATATATATCTTTATTGAAACTATAATATTAATTATTATTATTATCTATTAGTGTATTATTATTCATTACTTTATTATTATATATTTATATTATTAGTTAGTATTATTATTATTATTTATTATTTTATATTATTATATTTATTACTACTTATTTATTATTATAATTTCATTAGTATTATATATATCGAAAATTATATTCTATTATTATTAATATATCTATATTAATTAATGTTAACTTATTATTATTTCTTTAATTATTATTAGTTATTTTATTATTATTAATGCATCCTATTATATTATTATTGATATTATATATTATTCATTATTAATATTATTATATTTATTATTTTATATTATATTATTATATATATTATTATTATTATATATTCATTATTATTATTATTATTATTATTTATTATTATTATTATAATATATTTATTGATATAAAAATGTGAAGTAAAGGGCTTCTAATATAAAAACTGATTATTTATATATATATTATAATTATATAATATTAGTACTATCTATATTATATAGAGTGAGTCTTTAATATTAGATATATAATTAATATATATATATATTATTACTTTCGTTACATTCGCAATGTAAATTTCGACATCTTCAGAGTTTGCGATTACAACAAATGAAAAATTATTAAATAAAATTTAAGATATTAAATATAAATGTTAAGTGATCTTTTCTTGTTATTTCCTCCCTAGCAATTACAGATAGTTCACTTAAACTTATGTTAATGTTGGTATTGACTTTATATGTAAAATGTAGGGAACTTTAGTTTGAGCTTCGAAGAGGACGTCTAAATTTAATGACTAAAGATTATTCAAGGTTACTTGTTGCCTGTATGTCCGTGAAGAATATTTGATTTTAGCGGCTCAATCAGGGCTCGGTATTCCCGTATCAAATCTATTAGTTGTGTAAAACCGCAATAAACGGGTCGACATATATCGAGCTAAAAGCCAAAATAATTATAAACCAAAACTATGGAGATGGAAAATTATTATTATTATTATACTTATATTGTATAATTATAAAATATTATTATTATTATTATTATTTTATTATCTATGAATTATTATTCTTATTATTCATTATTATTATTATTGATTATTATCTATTATTTATTATCGCTTGATTATCATTATTATTATTATATATTATTATTTATTATTATTCATTAATTATGATTATAATTAATTAAATATTTATATTATTATTATTATTATTAGTATTAATTATTATTATTATTATATATTTTATTATTATTATTATTATATTATTATTACTTATATATCTATATATTACTTATATTATGATTATTATATCATAATTATTATTATATTATTAATTACTTATTATTCTTATTTATTATTATATATTATATTCATTATTAGTATTATTATTATTATTATTTATTTATTATTATTATTTTATTATTATTTTTTAGTATTATTGTTATTTATTAATTATAATATTATTAAATATTATATTACTATCAGTATTATTATTATTCTTTTATTAATTTTATTATTATTATTATTATATTTATATATTATTATTATTATTATATTATCATATATTTATTATTCAATTATTATATTATGTATATATTATATATATTATTATTATTGAATTATTATTATTGATTATATTATTATATATTTTATTTATTGATTAATTAATTATTGTTATTATTATATTTTAATTATTTTAAGTGATTATTATATTATTATTATTATAATAGTATTCTTTCTTATTATTATTTATTATTATTATTATTATTATTTGGTATTATTCATTATCATTTATTAATTCAATTATAATTAATTATTAATATATTTATTGTGATTATTATTTTATTATTATATTATTATTATTATTATATTATTATATTATTATTTATTATTATATATATTATTGAGATTTTTATTTATATTATATTATTATTATAATATTATTAGTATTATTATTATATTTATTATAATTATTATTATTGATTATTATTTATTATTGATTATTATTATTATATTATATATTATTATTGATTATATTATTATAATTATTATTATTATATATTATAATTGTTATTATTTTATGTTAATTGATTATTATTATTATTATTATTATTATTGTTATTATATATTATTATTTATTATTATTATATATTATCGTCGATCGATAAAGGTAATATTCATTATTAACATTATTATTATTATTTATTATTTATTATTATTATAATATTAAGTGTATATTAGTTATTATTATATATTCAATTTATTTATTATATTATTCAGATGTATTATTAAATTAGTTATTAGTGATTGTATTACTTAATTATTTCATTATTATAATTTTGCTTCATTTATTATTTATAAATTATTAAGGAATTATTAATTATTAAAATTTTCACTAATCTATTTAAATTCATAGTTTTTGATTAATATGTAGGACCTAACTCCTCCATATCCATTATTACTTGGAAATCACTTATCCCAGTGATTAACATGTAACAGCCATATTATTATTATTATTCATTATTTATTATTATTATATATTATTAATTATTATTTATTCATTATTTATAATTATATATTATCTATTATTAGAAATTTTACATTAATTATTATTATTCCAATTTATTGGAATAATCTTTCCTTATATTACTAATACTATTATAATTTTATTATAATTGATTATTAATTAGTACGTAAGATTATTATTTCGGCAATTCATTAATAGGTATAGTAAAATCCTTGTTAAAAAGTGGTTTATTGATCCTATTGAGTCCAGAACTTATGTAATATTGTAGTGAAGAATAGATATTAGGGTATTATCGAATCTATTCATGGATTTCATTACATTTTAATTTATATTATTCTATTTGTATGGCATATCCAATCGTATTGATTCAAATATATACAGAAACTTAGCATTATATTTATATATATGATCTATGAGAATTATTAATCGATTTATAGGGATTAATTAAAATTTGCTCTTTGAGTTACAATTATTCATTCTTTGATTAATGATGTTCATTATTATAATTAATCATATTATTATGATTCAGTTAAGGTATTATAATAATTCCGGATAGAGTTTTTAATTGAACATTTATAACAAATTTTCCATTATTATTCCATAGTATTAATTAAATATACGGAATACATTATTATTAATTTTCATTATTATATTATTATTTTATTATTATGTATTATTATAATTTTATTATATATATTCATATTATTTTATTATTGATGATTATTATATTTATTATATTTCGTATTTTTAAAATCGTATTTAATGTATAATAATGTTATTGGAAATCAATATAGGCTACCTTACTATTTTCGTATTATATATTATTATTGGATGAATTAGATATGATTAACTAATTAATAATTATATACTTATTATTATATTCATTCCTTTGTTGATACAAATTCTTATTGCTAAATTTTATTTATATTTTATTATTTTATTAATAATTGATATTGATTATTACTATGATTATATTATTATATATTATTCAGTACCTATATTATTTTCAGTCTTTATTCCGATTTCGTCATTCATATTATATTATTTATTATTATTATTATTCATCTATAATTTTATCATTATTATTATTTATTATTATAATTTATATTTATTATATATTATTTATTATTATTCATTGTTATTATTGAAGATTGCTAATTATAAGATTATATTTTTATAAATATTAATCATTAAATTATTCAAATTATTACTATGATGTTAATCATGTTTTTAATAAACATTATTCATCATTAATATTAATATTAATTAGTAATTAATATAAATTAATATTAATATTAATATTATAATTAATATTAATATTAATATAATATTAATATATTATATGTACTATTAATATTAATATAATTATTATCATAATGATCAATTAATCAATAATTTCATCATTTATTAACATCACGTCCTCCCTCCCCCTATTGAAATTAAAAACCCTTTTACTTGATTACACTAATATAAATGAATTGAATTATTTATATTATTATTATTACATATTTGATTATTATTTATTATGTTATATTAGTTAATTCATATATTGTTTGCTACGTGATTATCAAATTATTATTATTATTATTATGTAATTATTATTATTATTTATTATTATTGATTATATTTATTATTGATATTATTATTATTAGATTCATTAATATTATTATTATTATTATTGTTAATTCCACCTAATATGTATTATTATTATTCATTCTTCTTCCCCACTCATTCCTCCCCCGCCTATATTATATTATTAATAATTATATTATTATTAATATTCATTATTTATGAATGATTAATTATTAGTCGATGAACCTATTATTAGTATTGATGTTACCTTTCTTTTTACTGATTAGATTATTGATATTATATTTTAATTATATTATTATCTTATAATGATTTATCAATTTTAAGGTTAGTTATATATTGATCTATGAATATAATATTACTATGTATAATCTAATTAATGTAATAAATTATTAATTTTTAGTACAGTTTAAACAAGATGAGATTGGACGATTGATATGTATAGTACTATTCTATTATATAATGATTATTATTTTATAATTATTATTGTATTGGTACTCATTTATTTGAAATATATTCGATTATTAATATTATTAATATTTATATGTCATTATTATTATTGATTATTATTTTCTTTGATTTTTTAAATCGACTCCACCATAGCTAGACTATTATAAGGTAAGTGATAAGTATGTAGTTGTATTCTTTTATTTCATTATAAAATTAGATTAATTTATATTATTATCTATTATTTATTGGTTTTTTTTATGTAATATTATCTCATGCCATTAATTGTTATCTATTATTATCTATGATATATCCCTCCTCTATTATGTATATGGATTTGATTATTAATATTTTATTATTATTAAGTTATTACATTATTATTTATTATTATTCTGAGTTAGAGAGTTTAATGTCTAATTACTCTATCTAGTATCTTTTGTTAAATTATTTATAATTTATATTATATTTTATACTTTATATTTTATGGTTATCCTTGATTATATTTTTATATTAATTGATATTATTATACTAATATTTTATTTTTATATCTATTACTATTATTATTATATATATTACATTCTCTTTCTTTACTTATTAATTTATTGAACATTTTAATTATATCATGATTATCTTTTCTCTTTAGTATTTTTTTAGTTAAAATCTTGATTTATATTATGTAGTCACCCTCTTCGTCATTATAAATTATCGAATCATTATTAGTTAAATTATATTATACTCTATTATTAATAATATTATTAATATATACTATTTATAATGTACTATTATTATAAATTAAGATCGTATTAGTTATATATCATTATTATATTTTTTTATGCTGTAATTATTGTTATATAATTAAACTTTAAATATGTTTTAATTATTTATTTAATGTATTTATTTATCTATGCTATATTTATATTATTATTCGTTTTATTATTATTATTATTATTCGTCATTCATTCTCATATTTTTGTACGATTACGCATTCTCATCTTTGACCATATTGATGTATCCTTATTATAGTTATTTATTATTATTATAAAATAACATGATGGTATGGGTATTTTGATATTAATTATCTCAATATATATTATTTATTATTACTCACTCTTATATATTATATATTATTACATGTATATATTATTATCTCCTCGATTCATATTTATTTATTAAATAAGATTATTAATATGTTATTATATTATTATTTATTAATTCTTCTAAGTATATTATTATTTTTCATTATTTTTTATTATTATTATATTATATTATTATTATTTATTTCTTATGTTTATTTTTCATATTAATTTTTTATTTCTCTCTCATTTCTCCTTCACTACTCTATCATCTTCTATCCATACTCATTCACCCTCCTTAGTCTTTGTCTTTTTCATTCTATTCTCTTCCTCATCTCTACTTGCTTCATTTACCGCTCTCCGATTTCTTACTTTTTTCTTATAATATTTTATTTTCAATTATTATATTTTGAGCATGTATATATTGAATGATATGAAAAACAGATTATTGAAACTCAAGTCAAATATATAGGATATCATGGAAAACCAGGCATTAAATATGGTAGCGAGGGGACGACTTCGATAAGGTGCGCTAGAAAGCAATGTGTACTGCTTATACCATAATGAGAGACATCACACTCGTTCTCTATCCTCGCGTACTCTTATTGTCACAATGCTCCGTCCACGATGTCATTCACGTCTCATGTTCCTTCTCTTCATTAGGATCGTCTGTATCTGTATCCAAAACCTTTATAACTTCATTTCTCTCAGCTACTCTGATCTTTTAAGGTTAACTAATGTATTTATCAGTCACAGTAAACTTTAGACACTCTTAGAGTCTCTGGCACACGAAAGCGTTAATATGGCTGCTCGGACTTCTCTCACCTATCTACGATTATATTTTTGAACATAGAGATCCTCCTCTTCTCGTCGTTTCGTGATCTTATTATGATACCTCGCACCTTGTGACGAAAGGTTTCAATTGTTATCTCCCTCTTCATACTCTGTATATATCAAACTCGTACCTCCAATCTCCCTAGTCGTCCGCTGCCATCACTTTATATATTATGTTGTTATAATTCTGAAACGAGTTCATAACTTTGACTTTCTCAAACCATCCTAAGTAAGTGTGCAGCTCATGCTTCCAATTTCACTGAGGAGGAAAGTGTCTATAGTTTATGAGGGGACAATGAAGAATAATAGTTATGATACTGATTGGGTCGTGAGTTGTCTAGCACGAAATGTCACTATATTTATTCTTTCAATATTAATTCAGTTGGGCAGTAAGTTGAATGCCATTTACGTGAGGTCTTCACCTCTCGCACCTTTCACTTATATCATAACGTCCACTAATGATTTTACTGAGGATGGTCCAATGCTAACCCGATTTCAATATATGCCAATCTACCCAGGCAAAAGTGTCATAGGAACTATCCTATTAAGGATGTTATTATGAGGAGCATGATTGAAGAGTAGGTTTAATATATTGGAGGATGGAAGTGAATTGCACCAGATATGTATTTAAGGATTATTGTTGTCGAGATTTATAAATGGCAAATTATATACCGATCCTCAATAAAGCATATCGGCCTTTTCAGTTGGCGAATAGCAAATTGCCAGAAATCCATCCTAGATTCGCAATAAATGGATGGAACTTAGGACATGATTTACATAGAATGCTTGTTAGAGTACTTGTTTTTCGGAACGATATCGGTCCTCACGCGCAAATAGATTATTTTTCAAGTAGGCGTATGCTAATTCTCTAGGAGTCGTCATAGCGCACTCTTTCTACGTTTGATGAAAGCTCCGCTATTTCGCTTCTTGTCGAAGAGATTATTTAATAATCTCATTGCAACAGATTATTTCTAGATTATTTATGATTATTCTGAAATTGAACTATTATTAAATTAGCAGCATTATTATACTGAACGGAGTATATTTTTATATTTCCAATCCCCACTTAAGTTTTCATATGCGTCTATGTTTTCTAGATATATAGCCATGATTATTTGATGGCAAAAAACTTTTTCAATAACTCATACAATAAGTCGGACATACCTTTAGACATCTTCGAGGATATAAATAAGGAAGATTATGAAGAGGAGAGGTTAATTGAGATATATCGTACTTTTAGTGGACTCGCTTTAAAGCCATAGCATGCTCCCTTTGAAGCCTTATCGGACTCACTTTGAAACCTTACCGTACTCCCTTTGAAGCCTTAGCGGACTCTCTCATCTTTCCTTCTTCTTATTCTCACTTCTTTACGTCTCTTCTCATCGTCTTAGACTATTACTTGTAACGGCCCCCAGATACGGCCAGATTAAAGTCCTCAGAACAAAACGTCGTATACTCTTTACTACTTTCTTTATGATCACTATTTAGGTATGTATGGCAGGATTGGAGCTTGCTGGATAGAGATCAAGTTATATAAATTTAATGATGATTTAATAAAGTATCAGTGAGTTCTTGCGATTTATACCATAGTTATCATTAATTTATGGACGTGCTAATATATTCGTATTCAAGTTAAGGATAAATGGCAGTTTATGATTATTTATATATGTTAGCTACTAGACATACGCGACTCTTAGCTGTGTGTATTATACTATGCTCCTAGTGTATGCCACTTCAAGAACTTCGTATGCTTATTTTATTCTTCATTATTATTACGCATTTCGGGATGCCACTCCGTGTAATCGTATTTATATCTCTTCTCTACTTGTGTCGTAATTTTCATTGATTTTCGAGTGTTAATCTCTCAGATGTAGGCGAGCAATATGACTCTCTTCTTCTACTCTCTATCCTCAATAATCATCTTCGTCTTGGCCTCACTATCTTCTCTCTACTTAGATCCTATTCTGCACATCATATCAAAATCTCTAGTCATACTTTTTTTAATAATCTAGCTCTGTCAAATTACTCTACCATCTTAGATTCGATTACTAATTATGGAATAGCATAAGGCTCTATAGTTTCTTTTCTACTCCAATTTCTATTCTCTTCTTTCTACTATACACCTGCATGCCAGTCCTCTCTATACTCATCTCTCTTTCACTTATCTTTATAATTTTGGCTTCAGTCTCTTCGCGAAGCAATATGTACTACTTCACTCCTTACTCTAATCCCTCTCTTTATCATCCTACTTATATGTCTTCTTACTCATTCTCTCCTTCTCTTATCTACAATCTCTCACTTACTTCTCTCTTATCTATCTTCAATATCTACCTTATCGTTGACTGAGTGTTTATTATAAATCGCAGTATGAAGCATATAAATGGGTCACACATCACTAATATCCCACTTACTAATATCTGATCTAACTTCGTGCATCAATCTCAGTACTCGTACTCTCTATGAGCTTTATACAGTCTCTTACATTTTCCTATTCCTGATGTGTCGAAAATTTATACTTACAGAGTGTATCACATACATTCTGAAATTGTCACATTAATTGCCTCTCTTGTATACGTATACTCAATCATATTTTATCTCTTATCTGTATGCTCGCTCTGCTCTGCGTACATCTCGCACTCATCGCCTATCTTATGAGATCAAGTGAACCACTGGTATATAAAGTGAATTTTGACGGTTACTCTTCAATACTTAAGCTTGGAGGGCCAATGACTTCAGGTTTACTCTTTTACTAATATCATCGGAGTCATCTGTGATCTCTTACGCTTTTCAATAATTGTTTTTGTGGATGCCTTACTGCACAGAACTGTATAATTTTACGGTTTAAGGAAATTTTTTATTTTTAAATTGTCTGCCAGATGATTTAAAAGTAAATAATTTAACATAATACACTATCCGATCTAGTTTTTTATGTTTATTATATTTCTTAGTTTTTTTGCATTCAGACGAACCTGTCTTATCAGAATCACTCTAATCGTCTTAATACGTTAGATGATTTAAAAGTGAATAATTTTACATATTATAATCTTCAATATTTAAGCTTGTAGGGTAAATGACTTCAGGTTTAAAAGCTTAGCTTAAAAAAAAAATAATAATTTGACTCCTATTCTGTTCTTGAGTTTGATATTGGTGTTTATATCTATCAGAAACAATTTACTGAATTCTGGTGCTGCTCTCTTTGTACTTTATAGGGAAAGAATTCAAATACAAATAGTTAATGATATTGGTATAAAAATATTTTTTGGTAATTTAGTATTTGTATTTTTAAATTTCATCGTTTGATACTGTAGGTATAGGCCTACATGTTTGTAGCCTAGGTATGAGTAAATAGGCTGCATAGCTGAATCTGTTTACCTTCTGGTACAGGCTATTGTAGCGTAGTTAATTTATAATTTAATATGCCTAACAATACTTGATAGCCTAGTAGCTGTCAATCATTAAGTAGGCTAGTTAGATAAATATATTAAAACCTTAAAATTATAGACAGAAGCTACATGGGCCTATTGAGATTATTCCAGCCAATTAGAGTAACAACATGCTCATGCTAAAATCACACAGCACCCTAGGGCTTGTCAATATCTTGCAACTTTGTATAAACTAGGCTATTACCAAAAGCAAAACTATAGCTAAGGTACTATATGCTCACCACACTACAAGTTTTAATAAGTTTGTCATAATGACAACATGGAGTTTTTCCTTAACTAATTAAAAACCTGCCAATTTGTAGTTAAAATATTCTATATAGTAATATAGGTCTGCAGGAAATTTTATTTTGAAACTGTTTTTGGTTATTTAACGTGAATTTTTTTTTTTTGGTCTGCAGAATCCAAAAATGACCTTCATTTTTTTTATAGGAATTTATTTTTGGGTTAGGTTTTATTTTAAGTTTTATATTATTTTTATTAGTATTTGTTTTTTATTAGGTATTTGCCTGTGAAAGAAAAATATAGTAGTTTTTTATTATTTTTTCATTAATATTAGTATTATTAATGTATTTAGGTAAAGATAATGAGGTATATATAGTTGAGTATTTATTACTTTATAGTATATATTTTTAATGTATTATTTATATTATATATTTCAGTATATATTATATATTATTTATCTATTATATATATATATATTATAGTAAATATTATTATATATTTATTTATAATATATTTATTCTAGTATATATTATTATATTTATATATTTTATTCAGTTTATATTTATATTATATATTATTATATATTTATTTATTATATATCCTATATATATATATATTTATATTATGTTATATATTATTGTATATTTTGGTTAGTAATTATGTAGTTTGTTTATATTATTGATATCATGCCCAAGGATTGCACCGAATTAATGAGCATACTAGACGTACAGTTATATATTATTATATACTTTTTTTGGGACGTTGGTTTTTTTGTAGTATTATCAACCTTTCTTTGTTCTCGTGTTTTTTATTTATAGTATTATTTTTTTTTTATTTATTTTTAGATTTTTATTTTTAATATTAGAAGATGGTTTATATGTGTGTATTTTTTTCAGGTATATATTTATTTATTGTATAGTTTTTTGTTATATGTGTATACATGTGATTTTAGCTTAAATAGTATGTCTATTATATATTTGTATATATTATATAGATTATTAGATATAAATAAATATTAACTATTGTATATATTATATTTATATATTATATTTATTTATTATTTTATTAGTTTTATATATTATATATTTTATTATATTATATTATTTTTTATATGTTTTATATTTATTTCAGTATATTATTATATTTTATATTATATTATATATTATTATTTATTATATTATTAGTATTATTATGTTTATATATTTATGTTGATTATATTTTTTATTATTATTTTATCTTCTGTTACATATGAGTATCTTCATATTATATTATTTCTTTCTTTTGAAACTTATATTAGCTTGCTTGTTATTATCTTTTTTAGTATATATTATTATTTATTAGTTATTAGTTGTTATTTTTTTTTTTCGGTGAGGTTAATTACAGGTTAGTTATATAGTATAGTATTTTTCATAGTAGAGATAGTACTATATACGTTATATAGTTATTTTATTTAGTAGTTTTTTTATTATTTTTTGTGGGGGGTGTAGGTGTAGGTGTTTGGGGATGTTGGTGTGGTGGTGGTTGTTTTGTAGAAGGAGATATATGTCCATGTGTGTCTTGGGATGGTTCCAGAATGTGATCTGCTGATTAAAATTTATTTAAATTATGACCTTTGAGATATTGTTGGAATGAAGGCTGCGAGATATTGTTGTCACTGCAAATGAATTTGAAAAGGAGAAAGAAGATCCGCCAGAGCTCCAAACAATATTTCATTAACGTCTTGCGGGAAAACTATTGCAGGACAAAAGATGAGTCTGGAATAGGAGATAATAGAATTTGCAATAGCCAAGAGAAAGGAAAAAGGTAAAGAAAAAAAAGGGTGAAGGGGAGTGTACGTGTTGGTGGGATTTCGGTTTTATTGATTTGCAACAATCGTACAATAGGATTAGTAAAGAATGTGTTATAATTAATTAAGATAATGAAGAGCCTTCTAATGTAGTGTGCGGTGCAAATAGGTAGGTTTTAATTAAGTTAATGAGACGGTTGGTGGTTTTTATGCGTTTACTGTACGTTTTCATGAATCGTATAAGTGATTCCCACTTCCGAGGGTGATTATTATTTATATTTTTTATATGGAGTATAGGTAATAGAGATTATTATTATGGTATTTATTACTTTTATTAGGTATGTTTTATTTAGTTGATTAAGGTGGGGTTAGTTATATGTGGGGTAGTGTTAGGGGGTTTTTTTTATATTTTGATATAGTGGTAGGTTGAGGTGTTAGTATTTTGTGTATTTAGTCAACCCTTTTTCGCTGTGCTCGCTCCATAGAGTTTTAGATGTGGTGGGGATTGGGAGGTTGGCAGGGTGGATTTCAATAGAAGCATTTGCACCGTGTGACTCTTCATTTCCATGTCATTTTGAGCAGTTCTAGGGTATAAAACTTATTTGGTCTGGGACCGCGGTTTCGAGAGAATGTCAATCATAAATGGGTTGAAAGTGGTGGAGGAAGAGGAATTGAAGAGGAGTATTATCATAATTAATTTATGGTCGGATTTAAAATGAGGGTTAATTTAGGAAGAAGAGCTAAATAGAAGTACATATGTATCAAAGTGGCATTCATACTGATAGTTGGTGTGGTATCCTTTTTTTTTTTGTGTTAGGGATTTGTATACAAGTCCTCTCTAAAGAAATTTGGTTTTATCAGTCCAATTGTTTTATTTGCTCTCCAGTTCACTCCATTGTTCTATAATCACCGTTATATATAAGAATCAATAGCGCGTCAGCAGTGGTGTTATATATGAGTATAGGTATTCATTGATATTATAGGGTAGTATATTTTTTTGTTTTTATCGTATTGGTTAGTATTATAGGGTATATTTGGTAGGGTATTTATTGGGGTATTTGGTATATATTTTATTTTTATTTTAAACGATGATTTTTTTAGATATTTTTTTTTATTATAATTTTATATATATATATATAAGATTTATTTATTGTACTAAGTATTCGTACTTGCTTTTTTGTAATTGTTCTAGAGTATAATCGTGGATGATTGTACATTTAAATGTCATTCGAGAGTTTGGGAGGGGGGTAGAAATTATATCCGATCATCAATTATGTGGCGAAATGTCCTGGACATTGCCTCATTGAAAGTGATTACAATTAATTGAAATAGAAAAAAAAAAGTTTTTCCAAACTTATCAGTAAATTTAAATTTATAATATATTATTTGAGCAATATTCTAGTTAAATCTTTGGGAATCTTAGAAAACTTTTGCAATTAAAATTTGATATAACTATTCCTTAGAAATATTGTTTCTCTTCTGGCTTTCGAAAGGATGGAGATTATCACATCTATAATATAGCTTTGAATTTATAATATAGTATTTAGTGATTAGTTTTAGTGATTATTTTTTTATTTTATATTTATATTTATATTATATTGTGTGTTGTTATTTAACATTTTTATATTATTGGTTTTTTTTATTCTATGTTATTTTATGTATTATGATTATATATATATTATATTTGATTTAATATTATTAGGTATTATTTCGAAAAATATGTATTTATCTTACTTATATATTTATTTATTTATGATTAGTGTTTTAAGTATTTAGAGGATTGCTGGTAATTATAGTAGGGGATTATTATAATTTTTTGATGGTGGTGGTGTGGTGTTGTGTGATTGTATTTTAGTGTATTTTTGGATTGTGTTTGATGTATTGTGGGAGTTGGTTGGTATAGGAGTTGTCGAGGTTTTTAGGAGTATATAGGGTATTATTTTTTTAAGTAGTTTATTGTGTTAAATTTGTATCATTTGGTTGTGAGTTATTTATAATTATTTTCATTAAGTTATTAATGATGTATTATTATTGAGTTTTTTGTTTTGATATTTTGGTATTTTTTAAAAACGTATAGTGTATTATTTTTAGGATGTCAGAGATCTAATGAAGCATATTATGCGTTTAAACCTTTTCTTATCGTACTTTTCCATATTTGATATAAAAAATAAAAGATATTTGTGAAATACTCTTTTTTTCCAGATATATTATTTTATATATATATATTATATTATTGGGTATTATTTTTTGTTGTTTATATATATGTTTTATTATTGATTATTATATTAGTAGTGAGTTTAATAGTATAGGTATATTTAGTGGTATGAAGGGTATTGATATTAATGTGTTATTATATTTACTGTTTTAGTTTAAAGAAGATATTTTATGGTATTGGTGTATTGTGATATTATATATTATTTGTTTTTGTTTTATAGGTATATTTATTATTATAGTAGTATTATGCTGGTAATGTTCTAGTGTTTAGTATATTTATAGAGCGTTTTATTATGGTTTTATATATAATTTTTATAGAATTTTAATTATAATATCGATTTCTGTGTGTTATGGTATTTTCTCTCATATTTAAAGATTCTTTGTTAATATTTTAGTCTTTATTATTATTTTGAGTTTTATTTTTAAGTATGTTTATTTGTATGAGGCTGAATTTTTCTATAATTATTTGATATGTATTGTGTTTTTTAATTATTATGTATGTTGTTATTGTGTTATTTGTTATATATATTATTATATTTTTATTTATTATTTTGTTATATATATTTTTTTTTTTTTATATTTTATTTATATAGTATATATAAGTTATATATTAATAGTATATTTTATTTATTTATTTATTATTTTATATATTTTCTAGTAGGTGGGCATAAGCGCAAATGAATACCCCTCTGGGGCAAAAGCGCAAAGCGTAATTTGCGCTTTAGGTAAAAAACGTTACTTTTGCGTTTGCGCGATTTCTATAATATGTGCGCTTTGCATTTGCTGGCCTGCTAAGGGGTTTGGGGATCAAGTCTTTTTTAAGAGCGCAAAATTTTGCGCTTCTTATCTTAAATATTACAGCCTATTGTGCTCTCTTTATAGTACTCCTTAGTAGTTTTTGCGCGTTATATATTTTATAATTTGGTTTAGTTATGGTTATGAGTATGTTATATTTATTTTTATAGTAGGTAAATAGTATGTTATAGAGTATGTGTTTTTTTTTTTTTTATTATTATTATAGTTATATGAGTGGTAGATATGGGGGGTTTTTAATAATTCAGCGACTAAGATAAAGCGCATAAAACTGCTATATTGATATTATTATTATATATTTATTTTTATTATTGTTTGTTGTGGGTGTTTTTGAGAGTGGTGGATATTCATTATCATAATATAGTATTTGTGTAGTTTATTTTGTATTTTTTTATTATTATTTTTTTTTATTAATTATTTAGTTCTAAATTTGTGTTTTATGGCATTCCTGTGATATTATTTTTATTATTATTTGATGATGTATTTTATTTATTTTTAAGTGTTTATTATTTATTATTAATTTATATTGATATTATGTATTTTCAGCGATGATTGCTTCTTTTTTACGATTATTTTTTGATTCTTAATAGTTTTTCTTTTTTTTATTTTAATTATTTTGTTTTATTATTATTTGTTTATTATATTAATATTAATTATTTATTAATTATTTAAATTATTATTATTATTATTATTATTATTAATTATTATATTATTATTATTAATTATTATATTATTTATTATTATTATTATATTGAATTATTGTTATTAATTATATTCCGGGTCTTACTAAGTTTAGTTGTTACTTGTGACTGCGATTAAACCTTTTTAGTGCTTTTGTGTTTAAATTGGAATAAAACAAATATGAAATAAGTGCTTATAATGGGAAAAAGATTGCAAATCGGTGTGAAAGTCGTTCCGAAAGTGTTATTTTTTTTTTTTACTCTTTGCATATTATTTGAGTTTTGAAATGCTTCCTGTTTTTCTTCCGCTATGAAAATATAAAGGCCAGGCCAAGGTCTGACTTTGGTTGAGCTACTCTATGGCTTTTGGAGGCGGCATTTTCTTATTCTGAAGTACGTTTCCGGTGTCTTGTCAAGGAGCAAGAAGGAGGATATTTGTTTTGGTGCCAATTAGAGTGATGTATCTATGTGGGATTAATATTGGATATGCTGGCCCATCGAGGTATGGGGAGGTTAAATAAAACCGCGGTTCAGCTTTTAGCAAGGTCTGTGCTATTTTTTTATCTGTTCCTTTAGTTATCGCGGGTTCGATTGCGTGTGTACTTGTGGGGCAATTGATAGGGGTTGGTCCCAAATGCCGGGTGGGGCGGGAGCTGTGCTTCAACAGACATGTGAGTACACTTCTTGTTTCTAGCAATAAAGGCGTCAAAACCATTATTCGGGGCAGGTCGAGGGTCTGATATAATGGATTGACACGGAAGAGGAGCGCGAGTTGCGGTTATAACTAGGGCGGTGGAGAGAGGTGTTTTATTTATAGAGTGAGGCAGGTTTAACTATAGGAGGTGTCACGATGATTATGCAGATTTAAAAATCTAATATCATTATTAAGATTATTTCCATCTAACAAAAAATTCGAATTTAAAATACCAAGATAATTGTCATTATATATCATTTTACAGTTTTCAATATTTTTGCTTTCTCTGAATATTTTTTTGCTTACATTTTTTTTTGTTACATTTATTTGGCCTATTAACATTGTGGAGTCTGAGTTTTCTTTGTCGAATTACTGTCATTTACCTGAACTCTTGATTTCCCACTATACCCTCTCAGTAAGAAAAGTTGATGAGGTGATTCTTGATTGTCAATTGGCTAATAAGGAAGGTTTCTTTTGATTTAACGTCCAAAGCGAGTTATATATTTAGAGGGGGTCTTAGTTTATTGGTGGTGGCCGGACTATTACTCGCAGACTTATTTGTGATTAGTTATATCTGGGTATACAACAAGGGTACAGGAGTTGTGTGTGTTGGTTGTTTCATGTGGATGACTGTTGTTGCACTGGATGTTAGGATGTTTGAGATTACTTTTGAGAGGGAGAGTAGGTTAGTCTGTCCATTGTTTTTGGTGCCGTGCTTAGAGAGTTTATTTTCTGTTTTCTTTGGTTGTCTGGCAGGGACGGGCAGCAGCAGTCCTAGCCACCATATATGTGTTGGGACGGAATTATTGGTCGCGTTTGTATAAAAATTGAACTATTTTGATGTTGTTGTTTCATTTGAATATGTTCAGGTGTATAGTAGTTTCAGTATGTAAATATATAATATCGTAGGTAGGGGCGGAAAAAGTAAGTTATTTATTGGTGTGAGGCTTCCATTAGTGAATGGTAAGGAGGAGATAAGGGACTTAAATTAAAAAGTGGTTATCTCAGGGTTGTGGGGATTTTTTGGTTGTGGTTGTGGGATTTTTCTTTGGGGGTTTTTGTCCTTTGCATTACAACGAGGAGTAGATTGATTTGGGGTTTTGGTTGGTTTTTTTGGGTTTTTGGTGAGTGGTTGTGTTGCGGTAGTGTTCTTGGTGTGCAGTGTCTCTTTTCGTGTGAGAATGCGGCAGTGGTGTTGCAGAAAGAGCGGGTGACAGGAATATGAGGGAGTATGATGGTTTATGAACAGGCATCTCTTTGGTTATGCAGAGGAGTATGTGGATTTTGCGACTTGTATAGAGATGGATGCTAATTGTGGTGAGCGAGTGGGTGTATCAGAGGGTCTTTGTCAGACATTTTAGGAGAGCGGCTCTCCAGTGCTAGAGGAATATGGGCTGCTTATAAGAACATGAGGGGTGTCAGCTTTAGGTTCTTACGGATAAGCATGGCGGTGTGGCGGCGCTCGGTGCTTTTTTGCATTTTTTTTCGCTTACTGCTATCATTAATACATGTTTCGTTATTGGTTTATCTAAGTTTTGGGATTGTTTCAAATGTTCGCTTGGGTAGTTCTGCTGGTTGTTTCCTTTCTTGGTACTTGTGCTGTGGTGTGGTGTTGAAGATTCGCATTTAACTGATATTTTACTATCTTTATTTCTGGTGCTTTAATGAGAGCGAGAAATTGCTGAACCGCTTAAAATGTCTCGCTAGAGGATAGGAGTGACCTGGGAGGGACATTGTGCTTAAAGCATTTTGTAGGTGGAAGTATAGTAGGTATGTTGTTGTGAACATAGAGGAGCTGGAAAAACATTTGCCTAAGTGTTAATTTGGGTTTTGTATCGCTGGAGTAGCGGGTCGCTTTATGGAGTGTTCGGGAGGTGTGGCGATAATAAAGTATAGCCTGTTTGAATGTAGGACTGCGGAGATTTAGGTCATTAAGCTTGGACAGGTTTTTTTGTGGGACTATTTTTTGATCATTGTTGGGTTTGTTTGGTTTTTTTTGGTGGGGTTTGTGTTTTCAAGCTTAAGCTATTTGTGGTGGTGGAGGCAATAAAGCCTTGGTTGCGTTTTCTCAGTATTCGTTGTTTATAGGAGGAGAGAGGAGATGATAAGTTGGGTATGTGTAGGTTTAGCTTGTTATTTTTTGTAGCTATTTGTTTTTGTTCGTTTTGTTATAATTGAGTGGAGCTGTGGTCACTATTGAGTGTCGTTTGTGAGGTTGCTTGATTTAGGGGTTGTTTGTCATGGATGGAGGTTTGGAGAAGAAGCTGTACTGGGGTGCGGTAGTCTTAGTTTGTTGCCGATTTTTTGGCTCTAATTTGGGGGTCGATTGCTTTTGGTCGCTCCTTGGGGCGAGTTGTGAACTCAGATGCGGGGGCGTGGGATTGAATCAATCGTATTTTGGGAGGGTGAGAATTATTTTTAACTTCAAGAGGATGTTTTTGATTGTATTTTTTTTGGGTGGGTCCATTAGAAGACTTATGTTCAATGCTATGCTGTGGGGGCTTATAAATGCAATTTCGTTGTTTCTAGAGATGTTATAAACTTAATGTTAGGTGAATATCGGAAATAGAGCTTTTGAATATTGGTCGGAAGCTTCCGAGGTTGATTGTATGTTGGATTTGCTTTTTTTTTGGTTTTTCTTTTTGAGTTGATCATTTGATTTTGTCTTTTATTTTGTGTTCAACTAGCTTTCCTGCATCCTTTACTGTTCCAAACTCTGAGTGGTAAACGTACAGGTTTATTATGAAGTGGAGAAGTATAACTTAATGTTCTATTCCCAAGTACATTAGTGATTATTTGTGAATTCGGAAATTTTAAAGTTATTTTATTATTTTTATTTTGCTGGAATTCTTGGCTCTTGTAGAAGCGGATTAAGTTTTTTTTGGTTCCGCACTTTTGGATAAGTTTTGTGATGAGACATTGGTCTGAAAGTGACTAAGGCCAATTTACTTGGTGAGGTGATTGATGTCTTATGTCACTTTGTGGGCCTCTATTTCATCACTTCATTCAGACGCATACTCTGTATTGTGTATATTTTAATATCATATAATTTTACGTTATTTATTTTTTTTTATATTTTTATTTGTAGTATTTATTTAATAGATATTATATATTTTATATTTATATATTTATTTTTTTATTTTTGTATGTTATTTTATTATTATTATTATTTATATTTATGGGTTTTTTTATTAGTAAATATAAGTTTTTTGGGAGAAGTGTTTTTATCACTCTCTTTAAAGTTTGAGGTTTTTTTATTTTTTTTATAGTTTTTTATTAATATCATTATTTTTAATGATTTTTTATTTGTTTTTCCAACACTTTTTTTTTTAGGTTTTTTTTTAGTTTTCTTATATTTACAAATAATTAGTTATTATTATGGTTATAATTTTTATTTGGTTTTTTTTTTTAATTTGGTATATGCTTTTTGTATTTTTTTTTATTTATTTTTTTTTAGTTTTAGAGTGGTGGGATGGTTATTAGTATATATTTATTTGTTTTTTTTTGTGGGGGTTGTTTTTTTGCCGTATATATATATACGTATATGATGAGATTGGGTTGTTTTAGTAGTATATTATTTATTATTATATATATATATATATTATTATATTTTATATTATATTATTATTATATTATTATTATATTATTATTATTTATTATTATTATATATATATATATTATATATATATATTTATATATATATATCATCAAATTTTATCCATTTATCAGATTTATGTTCACAATACACTCTGTTACACATATGTCATATATGAAACTTAAAAAAAGATTTTGAGTTCTTGATACACCATTTCTGAATATTTCAGGAGTGAAGTGCTCTCATATATTCTCAGTGCTATGTGCTTACCTGCGGAGAGATAGTGTGTATCGAAGTTTTGTTTGTTTGATACATATTACTCGGAAATTTCTGTAACTTTGGTTTTATTTTGTTTTGGGCACAGTATTCTCTTTGGGGTATCCCTCTCACTAGGTTCCTGTTTCCGTGTGAATACCAGGAGGTCTGGGTGGACTTATTATTTATAGTATTGGTTTGGAGGTATTATCGCGGTCTCTAATACTTCGCAGGTCTTCTAGTGGTTGTTCGAAAGGTTGTTTTAGTTCAAGGCTTTATTTTCTGAGATTCTGATAGAGCAAAGAGGGTCTAGGCATGGCAATCCGGCTAATTTTGATATAATTTTATTCTTGTATGAGGGATATAAGGTAGTGGGTCCTGGGGCTATCAGAGGTGCAAATGAGGGCAGGGCTCATGGGGTCAGGGGCCAGCATATTTTTGAAAGAATTTTATATGGTGAGGAAGGTGTAATTATACCGGCTAGGTTCAGAATGGTACTGGGTTGGATTTTTTACTTGTGGTAGTTTTGATAGTATTTAGTTTAATACTCCAATTTACCGTTCATGTCTCAGTGCGTGAAGGTTGTTTTAGTTTCTCAGAGGTGTGTCTTTTCTTGTAGTAGGCGGATAGAGCGATAGTAGGGCTAGTTCCATGTGGCAATATGCGGGCATTGTTCAATTTTTGAAGTTATAATTTTATGGGTTGGTCTGTTTATTGAAGTGGAATGTATTAGCGCCCTAGTTTCGGACCTTAATATTGTTGCTTAATAGGGTTGGGAGTGGTGGTGGAAGGGATACTTTAATATAAATTCTTTCTTCTATTTTATGTTTTAGGTATTATTATTTTTGCCATGCTCTTAGAAATTATATTTTAATAAATAGATCTTTCTTTTTAAGAGGGCGAAAGCTTGGTTTTTGTTTATTTTTTTAGCGGTCTTCGCTAAATTTTGTGTGCTTGTAGATGGAAATAAATATTGGATTTTGCTGGACATTGGTGCGCTTTGTCGCATTGGCGAGGCTAATTTTTTTTTTGAATTATAATTTTGTCACTTAATTCAAAAGGGGTTTTTGTAGTGAATTATGTTTTTTTCCGACTTGGTTGTTCGTCTGCGTTTGCCGCTTTAGTTAGGTTCAAAGGTTTGCTTTGCTCCTAAAACATAAAATTATAGGTTATAGTTTTTTTTCATGAACATAATAATGAAAGTTGTAATTTGCTTACTAAGAAATAAAACTAGGGATTTGTTATTTATTTAGAAATAAACTCTTGTAATTAAAATTATTTGTTAGAAAATTGGAAGTGATTTTTTGGGTTTTTGTTGGTTTTGTGTTATTGGGGTGTTGATTATTTTAATAGTTTGATATGAGATTATATGAGGTGATTTATTTGGTGTGTTAGGTATGGTTTTTAGATGTAGGGTGGTTTGTGTGTATATAGTGACTATAGTAATTGTAATTAATTTTTTTTTTTGTATTTGTTAGATAGGAAAGTGTTCATCGAGTTTTGTTTGTTTGTTGGGCCTCAGCTGGGCATAGGCCGTCTTTTATTTGTTTTCAAGGTTATGGGACTTTTTCTAGTTTTAATGTTCTTTCTAACGTAGGATCCGAACTAGGATTCGAACTTCCGCTTTGCCTTCGGTGTGCTCATGGGCGACGTGGTTTCTCGTCTGCTCTATTGAGTTTCGGTTGGTGTTGTTGTCCATTCGGTAGTTCGTTGTCTAATATATATTATATTATTTTGATTTTTTATGGGTTGAGTGATAAATAGATTGAGGGGGAATTGATATAGTATATATGTTATTTTTTTTATATATTTTTTGTGATTAGTTTATTAATCTATCCGTCGCTACGTAGAAAGTCTGTGGCGGGTGTATTTTTATGGATATTTAAAGTTAAGGAAGGAGGGAAGTTAAGCTGTAGATTTTTGTTTGGGTATTATTATTTCCTTCAATGAGTGGAAGTAAAATTGAACCTTATGGGTGTTAATTGTTGTTTGAGTATATTTAATTATTTATGATATTATTTTTATTTTGGTGCATATATAGTGATATTAGTTATAATAGTGTAATAGTTAAAGTAATATAAATAGATGTTATAAATGATTGTATTTTAGTTATTAGTTATAGTATAGACATAGTATTATTATTGTATGTAGGATATTAGTTATTATATGTATATATTATTTTTATTACCAGAAGATTATTTTCATAAAAATGAATTGTCCGTCTTTCGAGGTGATTGTTAAAAAATTCTACAAACGTGTGGTGGGTATTAAGTTAGTATTTTTCGTAGTAGTTTTATGTATATTTGTTATAGTAAGTATTTTTATATTTTATTTATTATAGTTTTAGGTATATAGTGTATGTATTATATATATTAGGTTGTTTTGTATAATGTTAAAGTTTATTGTTGTTACTTTATATTGTTAATAATATGGTTTATATATTTAGTTATGGTTATTTATAGATAAGATCGATCTGAGATTTTGAATGGGAGTATATGGTTTATATGTGTGTTGTGTATGTGTATTATTTGATTTCAGTGGTTGGTATGTATAGGGTTGATTTGTTCAGACGTGCTAGATTGTATTGAATTATTGTTAGCTTTGTTAAGTTTTTATTTGTTTATAATGATTCCTTACCGTTATTTGTTTTAGTAGTATATAATTTTTATTATAGTGTGTATATATGTGTGTGATAGTGAATCTTTTGGATTATTTAATTTTATAATTATATGTAATATATGTATATAGTATATTTATAGTATTTTATATTTATATAATTATATTGGGATAAATAATACAAAATTTTCATGTGATTTTTTCTCTATTGATTTGATTTATATTTTATACTAGTGAGGTATGGTGGTAATTGGTAGTGGTTATGTATTATTATTGAGTATCAGTTTATATATTTATATATATGATATATTTTATGAGTATAGTAGTATATTGTGTAGGTTGTTTATATAGTATTTATAAGTATATTAGGATGATTTAAGTGATTAGTATATATTGGTGAGTTAGTTCACGTGAATGCGAGGTTTTCTCACTGGTCGTTGTGTTATATTATATATTAGTTAGTAGTATATATATATACTGTATATAGATATGTTAGGAGAAGATATATATAGTATGATTATATAGGTTATATGATTATTATTAGTATCATAGTATTATATTAATATATATTTTATATTATTAGGTTTATATTATATAATATATTGGTGTTTATAATTATTTGTTTGTATTATTAGTTTTTTATGTTTTGTGAGTGATTATTTATATATATATGGTATTTTTTATTTTAGATTATATTATATAGTAGTAGTATTTATATTAGTGTATTTAATATAGGTATTTAATTTATAGTTTTAGTTTTTTTTTAGGTATATTATATTTATGATTTATTACTTATTTATATATGTATATTTAGTTTATAATATTTATTTTAGTATTTTATGATGTATGGTATTTATAGTTATTTAATTGTGTATTTATGGGTATATGTAGGTTGTATTATTGTGATTTATGAGTAGTGTGAGTATATTATTTATTATTATTTATATTGATGTGAATATATTATTATATATGTGTGTGATGTTGTTTTTATTGTTTTTTTGTATAGTATGTATTATAGTATATGTATTGGATGGAAGATAGTTGTACTGTATTGGTATATGGTATTATATATATTTATGTATTTATTTATATTGGTATAGTATGATTGTAAATAATTATGTATTATATTTTATTTATAATTATATTTTTATTATATTATTTTATATATAGTTATTATGTATATTATATTCGATATGTATATTATTATGTATTTAGTTATTTGATTATGTAGTATATGTATTTAATTAGTAGTGTTTATATGGTTAATTGTTGGGTATTTGTGTATTAATATATTAATATATAGTATATTTTTTGGTTATTTATTATTTATTATATTTTAGTATTTATTGGATTAGTAATAATATATTTGGTAGTTTTATGTTGCTATGTTTAGTATCGGCGTTATTAGGTATTTTTATTATGTATTTATATGGTTGCATGAGGCTTTGTTATTTAGGTTATATATATATATTTTGGTAGTATAGTATTAGATATGTATTTTATATTATATATTACTTTCAAGGTATATTATTATTATTTTGGTTTTAGATTTGGTTGCATTTATGGGGGTGTTGTTATTCTGTTATTATTGTAGTTATATTGAATGTTTATTTATCATCATTATCATTTTTGTTATTTATGTTTTTTTGTGTGGTGTTATATTTTATTTATAGTTATATAGGGGGTTTTTATTTAGTTTCATAGATTTAGTTTATTTTTTTTTTGTATTATTTAATTATATGTATTATTTATTGTTTGAGTATTATTATATTATTATTTTTTTTTTTATTTGTATGAGGGTTTAGTATATGAGTGGTGTGGTAGTAGGTAGGTGTGCGTATGGGGTAGGTTTTTTGTGGTTTTTGGGTTGTGTTTATTTATTTGTAGTGGTATTAGTGAGGTGATGTTGTTTTGTTTTTGTTTATTTAGTATTTTCTTATTATGGTGATCATATATCATTGTTATTATTTTATTGTGTCATAGTGTAGTGTTTTATTATTGTTATTATTTTATAAAAATATTTCAAGAATAAAGGTTTTGTAATTTCCTATGATTTGTTAGTTTATTATGTCAATTAAGTTAATTAGTTGTGAGTAGGTATGTATTTTATTTATTTTTTATTTTTATATATTGTTTTTATTTATATATTATGTATTATATATAGTTTTGTATTTTAGGATGTATTTGGATTGGTTTATATATTTTATATATATTTGTATATTTGTATGTTTGTTATGTATCTTTTCTGTATCTTGATGGTATGTTAGCTGGTTAATTTAGTTATATGTGTATTATATTTTTATTACTGATGTGTGGTATTTTGGGTGTTTTGAGTTAGGAGATTTTTTTAAACAATTTCGTTCACTTTTATTGTAGGATTGTATATATTAATTAGTTGATATTTATGTTTTCTTTTTTGTCGGGTATTTTAGGTGTTTTTGTTTATTATTTTTATTTATGTTTTGTTATTTTAGTGGTGTGTGGTTGCGTATTATTTGTTTTTTCGACCTTTGGTTCCTCTCATCGTTGTACTGTTTTTTATTCCTCTATGCTCTACTCTCCTCTACCTTTATAATTAATATTTGATTGTCCACTATCTCTTCCGTCTCTCATCGTTCTAATTTGGGTCAGTTTTGACTTCATCAATTATTACCTTCGCTCTATCTTTTCAATTCGATCTGTTTCGACGTTCCGCAACGTCTCCCTACGTCTTCCTCCAATAATGGCGATTTCACAAAAGGTGTTTTTTAATTATTTTAATATTTTACTTATAATTTTTTTTATAGTATTTATTTACAAAAATTATTTTATATTTTATATGTGGAAAATTAAATTTGAATATTTAACAGATTCAAAAAGATTTTTAAACCTTTCCTAGTTCAATGTCTTTCTTTAATAGTGTACAATTAGTTCCGTATTACCTTGTTCAAAGAGATTTATGCTGCACGAAATGAGTGGTATTAAAACTATGTTAAGGTCTTGATCCTCTCTTTGCCTTTCTTCTAAATTATTCTCTTCTTTTTCAAATTATAACTTAAATTTCACTCTATCTATATGCATTTGGTCATGAACTTGAGTGTGGTATGGTGTATTATATGTTTTTATTGTTAACAATTGCGGAGACAAATCCTGGCGCTGAATTGCTGGGAGGGAGGGAGGAGGAGGATGGGCCGTGAGTGAGGGAGTTGCTTGTGTTGTTAGTTTTTTGCTTTTCTAGCATGCTCTTTTGGCTAATTTAATGGTCCTCACCTAAATAATTTTTTCTTGTCCAGGTGTCCCTTCTGAATTATTTTTCTTTATAACATATTCTGTTTCCACTTTTTTGTCCATGTATAGAAGGGTGCTAATTTCGTTTCTCCAGTGATTTTGGTAGTAATCCGATGTATAGCCTCGATCGTTTCTGGTCTAGTTTTCCTTATTTTTCCTGAATGATCGATCCTTTTGAAAACCTTGTAGATTTTTATAGGTATTTATATTGTATATTTAGGGTATTTTTATTATATTGGGTTTATTATATTATCATTGTTTTATATTTTTGTATATTATAGTTTATATTTTAGCTGGTATTATTTATATTATTTTTGATAATATATTTAATATTTAGGGTATTGATTATGTTTAGTTAGGTAATTCTATTTTGTTATTTATAGTTGTATTTAAGCTGGGGAAGGTTAGTAGATGATGTTAGTGTATATTTTTATAGGTTTAATGTATGGATTATATTTATGGGATATTATATTTAGTTGTATATTATATATTTAGTATGAGGTTGTATATTTATTTACCAATATATAAATTATGTATATTATAATAATAAAAAAATATAAATAGTGATTTGTAATAATAAGTTATATAATAACATGTATATACTATTTATATTTTCGGGATAATCAGCGGTGAGAATATTTTATTTTTAGTATTTAGATTCTAATAATATTTCTCTGCTAATTATTCTTACCTCTAATAATAATAATATATGACTTATTGGGTAGTTTAATTTGGTGTTATTGACTTTTATTGAATTTCAAATGTTATACTGTATAGTTAATTGATTAATTTTGGTTTTTATATTATATATTTTATATTATTTTATTTATTTTATATAGTAATATATTATAGTATATTTGTATGGTGTATATATATATTAATGGCAATTTTCTGTGTAATAGTCGCCAATTATATATAATATAGATATATATATATTATAGTATTTATTTATGTTATTAGTTTTTTTTGTTTTTGTATATATTATTATATTTAGTAGTATTCATATGTATATTAAATAATATATATATTATTATATATGATGTATTGTATTTTTTGTTACTATATATATATATAATTATATTTATGGGTAGTGTAGTATTTTTAGTATTGTTTATTATTTATATTATGATATATGTTATTGTATATATATATTTTTATTTTATTGTTTATTTTTTTTGTGTTCTTAGTTATATTTTAATTAGTTTATTATTTTTAGTATTATTATGTTTGTTATGTGGTAGCTTATATTTAATTTATATATTTATTTATATTTTTTTATTTTTATATATATATTAATATATTATAGGTATAGTATATTATGGTGATATTTTTATATTCTTATTATATTATTTTAATTAGTGTATTTATTTTGATATATATATTTTGTTTTTATATATTATTTAATATATATTTTTTATTTTATTATATTGTTATAGTATTTATTTATATTTTATTTTTTTTAGTATATTATATATCATATATTTTAAATTTAAAAAATAATAAATCTTAATCTCCGACTCCTACTCCCTACTCTCTACTTGCCCATATTCTATTTTATAAAACAATACACCCCTTTATCTTTAAATTTATAATTTATTATTTTTTTATATTATTTATTATTATTATTTTATTTTATTGTTATTATATTTTATTTATTGTTATTATTTATTGATTCGTTCTAGTAAATATTTATTTTATTAATTATGATTATTATTTTATTTGATTAGTTATTATTTTATTAAATTTTGTTTCATTAATTTTAAATTATATTTTTATATTGTTTAAAAAAAATTTTTTTTTAAACATCGTTTACTTTATGTTTTTCTTGACTTATTCCTACTCATATTATGATTAATTCTATTTTTTTTTTAGAGTAAATTTTTTGCAAGATTATTTTATTATTGATTTTATAGATTTTTACTACAAGACTAGTTTGATAGGTTTTCTTTATTTTCATTTTCTGTAATTTCAGTCATAGCTATTTACTTTGACTTAATATTAATAAGTGAATAATATAATAAATAAATGTTAATAAGTTTAATTTGTTATAGTATATAATTAATTTTTATTATATATGTATAGTGTAATATATTTTTATTATATATATTTATTAATTATATGTAATATAATTTTAATGTACTTAGAGTGAGATTTATTATAAATTATATTATATTGATATTAGTATTTTATGTATTTTATATTAATATAAATAAAAGTATAAGTGAATTAGTGAGATAGTAATAAGAGATTAGATAATATTATATTTAATATTAAATTTCACCAACTTTCTGCAATTATTTAAACAGTAAGATTTCTCAAGACTTTTTCTCAGAGTTTACAAATAATGATAGAATAAATTTTGGTTCTTACACCTTTGGGAACGAAAACTTGATACCTACTAGTTTGTTAATGAATATAGTGGAGAGTCATGACAATAATGTACCGAATCCTTTGCTGGTAGGCTTAGATAATGATTTGTTCTTACTACGGTAATTAATTAATAAATAGATAATATATAGATAGAGAAATAGTATAATATCGAGATTTTAGTTTGATGGAAAATAGATTATATTATAGATAAATTAATAGATAGATGGATCATAGATGGATGAACGGATGGATTAATAATATGATTTATGGGTGATATAATGAGATAATAATTATATATCAATTAATTAAATGTATGGGGGTTGATATTATTATTAATTATGATATGATGATAATTTAATAAGTATATGTTTATATGTTTATTTAATTAATAATTAAGTAATGTAAACTTTTCAAAAGTAGAGTTAACATATAATAATAAATATAGAGATTTATTTTTATTTATTTTTTTCATTTACTATTTTTTATGAATAATTATGTTTATTATTATCTATTTATTATTAGGATTTGATCGATAATAGTAGTGTTATTATGTTATTATTTAATTGTGTTTGATTATTAATTGGTTTCTCTTATTAATGCTGATATTGAGTTTATATTATTATTATTGATGTGATTTATTATTATTATTTAATGAGTAGCGTGAAATTGAGTTATGATAGTTATTATTAATATTATTAATTAATGATTTAGATTTTTATTAATGAGTGTAATGAGGTAATTAATATTATATTTATTTGTGATTTAGATTGTTATTATTATTTGTGGAATATTTAATATTAAGTTGAGATGATCCTTTATGATTAATAATATTTTAATTTTGAGTAATATTAATGATTTGGGGGTGTTTTTGGGATAATTTTGATTTAGATGAAGATGAGTTAAGTAGTTTAGAGTATTTATAGTGTTATTAGTGAAGTATTTGTTGGTACTAGAACGAATTAGATGGAATGAGATTATATGTTCATTTTAGTTATTTATATATGAGTTAATTATTAATTATTTAATTATTAAATATTATTATTTATTATTAAGGTTATTATTTATTATTATTATTATATTTTGATTTGCTTAATGATTTTATTATATTATTATTTATATTATTATTATGGTTATTAAGTTTATTATTATTTATGTGTGATGTTTTATTATTATATCTATTGGGAATTAATTAGTATTTTTTATATTATGTAAAATGATTGAATTTATTCAATATATTTTAATTAATTTATTTTTTTTTATTAATTTTATTATTATTTATATTATATTTATTTATTTATTATTATTATTATTATTTATGTTAATTTATTATTATTATTATTATTATTATTATTATTATTATTAATTATTTATTTATTTATTATTATTTAATGAATTTTAATTATTAATATTATTAATATTATTAATATTATCACATCACTATAACACTATTTTATTTTTATTTTTATGTATTGATTATTTTTATTTTATATTTTATTTTATTTTTTTTTAATTATTTTTAGTATTTATATTTGATTTTATTTATTAATTTTACTTGTTTGCGGGTTTGCTGTGTTTTTGGTGTTGTTTGGGTCTACTGTCTCGTCTCAGGGCGTCTCAAGTTTTACAGTGTTAGTGTTTAGAATGTAGCAGTGTATTTGTTTGAGTATAATTTTAAAGATGGGATGGTCGGTTGATAGGTTTTTATGTTTTAAAAAACATTGTTTATAGCTTTTTTCACGCTATGGTGATTTTTATTTTTTTTTGGGTTGGGGGGGTGGTGAAATTGTTGTATATAGTATATTAGAGTTGTATTTGTATTTTTTTGTTTTGTTTTTTATTATTTTGTGTTTGACCATCTTTCTTGTATATTTATTTTGTTAAGTTGTTTTGGGAAAGTATTTTTTTATTCGTTTTTTTATTTATTTAATTTTTTATTTGTTTATTTTATATTACAAGATGTACAATTTGGGATTGTATGATGGAGACGAGGGATGTGTTGATATCAAATATATTTTTGTTAGATTTTAATATGATAATGTGAGTATTTATGTTAGTTTTTTTTTATATAAGATTTTTAACTGTTTGATTTTTATTTTTTATATTTTTTATTTGTTTTTGGAGTTTTTAATATTGTCCATTTTTTTGATTTTTGGGTGGGTATTATGTTGTTATTTTATTTTTTGTTGTCGTTATATTAATTTTTTTTAATTCGTTTAATGCATTGTTTTTAATTTTTTATTTTTTTATTTTTGGTTATATATAATTGTTTTGAGATATATTGTATTTTTGTTTATTGTTGTTTTATTATTTATTATACATCCTAAATTTATGTATTGTTTTTGTATATGAGAATGATATGGTTTTGTGTAGTAAAAGTGATAAGATTCTATAGGTTTTAAATTATTTATTTTTTTTTTTTTTTTTTTTTTGTGTTGTGTGTGATTTTGGTGTTTTTTTTTTTTTTGGTTGTTTTTTGTTTTGTTTAGTTTTATACATAAATGTGTATCGTTTAATATTAAAATATATTTTTATTAAACTTTTAAATAAGTTAATGAGAAAATTTCCACATTTTTTTATTTTTCTCAATTTTATGTTTCTGTTTTTTTTTTCGCGGATGGTTTAGTTATATTTAAATTGGTGATTTTTGTTTTTCAATCTTTTGGTTTTTTTTGTTGGTTAATCTGAGTTTTGGTCTTGGTCAATTACAAACAGGTAGTTTTTTGGGATTGTTTTGTCCCATAAGGAACATCTTTATTTTAGGGGGGTTAGGTTATGGATTTTGTGGGGTTTTTTAATTGTATTTGTTTTCGTTGTTTTGTTATTTGTTTTTTTTTTTTTTTTTTTTTTTTTTTTATAATTTTTTTTTTTTTATTTTTTTTTGTTTTTTCTTTTTTTCTTTTTCTGTTTTTTTTTTTTTTTTTTTTTTTTTTTTTAAGAAGTTTGGGTTTGTTTTTTTTTTTTTTGTAAAAATGGTTCGTAAGTAATTTGTTTTGGATATTTGTATTTTGATTGTTTATTGTTTGTTTTTTTTATTGATTGTTTTTGTTGTTAGTGTACTTTTTTTTAATTTTAAATTTTCATTCCAGTCGTGGATTTTTTTATTCATTTTACGTTATTTATTGTATTTATTTTGTATTTGTATTTTGATTTTTGTTTTTATGTCTGATGTTCTGGTTTTATAATTGTATTGTAGTTGGTGGTTGTTGTTTTTGTTAATGTTTGGTTTTTATCTGTTGTTTTTTATTTGTGTATTTTTATTTTTATTTCTTATTTTTTCTTTTTTATTTGTTTGTCTGTTTGCTTGTCTGTTTTACTAATTTAATATCTTATTTTGGTATTTTCTTATTTTATTTTTTTATTTTTTTTTATTTTCTTTTAATTATTATTTTTTTTTTTTTATTTTTTATTTTTTATTACTATCATTTCAGTTTCTTTTGGAATCTTTATATTGAAATACTTTTTTTTAATATCTTGAGGTTGGAGTTTTATTATTATTTTATTTTGTATTTTATTTGTTGATGTTTTATTATGTTGTTTTATGTTGTTTGTTTATATTTTTTTTTTATGAGTATTTTTTTTTTGTTAATTCAATTAATATTAATTTCTTATTTTTTTTTATTTTTTATTTTTTTTTTTTTGTTTTATTTATTTTTTATTTTTTTTATAATGTCTATTTATTATATTTCTATTTATAGAACCATTACGCCTTTATTTATTTTATCACATTATTTCCTGGGTCGCGTTTTGGTAGAGGTAGTGGTGATGTTGGCTGCTTTGTCAGGTTTCTTTTTGGTTGGAGGGTGTTGACATGGTTGACATTATAAGTTTTGTTATTTTTGGTTTTATTGCGGTGGAGAAGTATTGTTGTGAGGCTACATATAGATTATTTTTTTTTTTTGGTTATTATTTTTATTTTGTTGTTTTATAGTTTTAGAGTGTTTGGGAATTTATTTTCGGGTTTGTTGTGTTTTGGAGGTTGACTTTTTTGGGTGTTTATTTTTTTTGTATAATTTTGAGTCTTCCTTGTAATGGATCTGTGTTTTTGCTGTGCATGTTGTTTTATTTTATTAGTTGTTTATTGTGGTTTGTTTTATGGGGGGGTGTTGATTTGTTGTTTTTTTTTAGGGTTGTTTAATTTTTAATTTGTTTAAGTTTTAGGTTTCTTTATTTTATAGCTAGTGGTTTTATGCTTATTCATTTGTATTATTTTGTGTTTTTTTTTTTAATTGTTTAATTATTGTTTTTATGGTTGTTGGTTTTTTTTATTATTATTGTTTTTGTTTGGTGGTGGGGAGATATAGTGGGGTTTCGAGAGGGTGGGTGGAGTGTTGCTGTGTTTGAATCTGGTGTACTGAGTCGAAAATTAGTTTTGAGGAGTCGGGGTGGTTGTGTTGGTTTCCGGTAGGGAAAATTGTTGGGTGTCTTTCTAGTTTTGGGTATTTTTTTCAGTTTCGTGCTTAGTTTGGTATCTTTGTCTATGGTTTTTCTTTTCTTTGTGGGAAGTGAGATAGTATCATAGCGGACATCTAGTGATTTGGAAAAAATGATGGGAGGGGGGGCCAGTGTGATAGGATTGGTTTTGAATTTTTGGGGTGATGAGTGGATGAATTGGTTCGTGGGTTCTGAGAGAGAGATTTTTTAGTTTTTTCTGTTTGTTTTTCTTTATATATATTTAGGATAATAATTATTTCAAAATAATGACGTAACTTTTTATTTAATTTGTTGGCTAGCGGTTGTGAGTTTTTTTGGTTGAACGAATGAATTGTACTTTTTCGAATAATATCTTGATAGGTTTAAAAATTGTTTAGGCTTTGGTTTTTTTGTTTTTGAAGTGTTAGTTGGTTGATTATTAGTTAGGTATTTTAGGTTGTGTGAAATTTTAGTTTGTTTTTAGTTTTGTTTGTTGTTTCTGTATGAGTTTTTTTTTGTTGTGATGGTATAGTTGAGTTTTTGGGTGGGGATTAGCTAGGGGGTTTTTGGTGGGTTTTGGTTGAATTTACTGAGTTTAGTTTTTGTGTGTGTGATGTTGAGTGTCGTAGTTAAGGATTTTGGTGTCGTTGTGTTGTGGTTGTTGTTGGTTAGGTTGATGAGATTTGTTTTGTTTGCTGGGAGCTTTTCGGGTGTGCGCTTTGGATTGCGGTGTTGTGTTCTGCTGATACTTTCTATTGGTGTTTTTCTGATACGTGGTGTTTGGGTGTGGTGTGGTTGAGATAGTTTTCTGCGATGTTGGGTTTTTTTTTTTTTTTCGGGTGGTTTTTTTTTGTGTTTACAACCCCTTTGATTGATTTTTTTGTTTGGGTTTGGTTTTTGGTGTCCCTGTTTTTTTTATTGGGGTAGTGTTCTGGTGTTTTTTTTTTCAATTTCCATTTGGGTATTGAGCAGCGTTTTTTTCTTTTTGGTTTGGTTTTTTTTGTGTGCGTGCTTGCTGTAGGTGTTTTATTGTTTCTGTATTTTTCGTTATAGTTCTTTATTCGTTTGGTTGCCTGGAAAATCTTTGTGTCATTCGTATGTGCGTTGTTGTATTTTTTTTTTTTTTTTTTTAATTGTTCTGGTTATACTGCGACTTTTTGTTTTTCTTTGTCCTCTTTGTTATTAATTTGTTTTTTTTGTATATTCTTCTCCTTCCATCGGACAGAGGCCTTCTTGGGTTTGAGTTTATTTGGGTGTTGTTGTGATGTTGTTTTTCTTTTTTTTGAATGTTCGGTAATTTTTTTTTAGGATGGTTTACGATTGGGTTGGTTGGTTGGGTGTGTGTTTTTTTCTTTTTTTTTTTTTTTTTGTGGTCTTGCTTTTTTTTTTTTTTTTTTTTTTGGTTTTGTTTTCTTTTTCTTTTTTTGAGTAACTTTTCTGATTTATTTTTTTTATTTTTTTTAAGTTATTTGTTTTTATGTTTTATTTTTATTATTTATTTTTCTTTTTTATTATTGTTTTGTATGTGTGTTTCCTCATTGTTTGTGTGCCTGCTTTTTTTCTCATTATTCCATTTCATTTTTTATTCGTTGTTTTATTTGCTTTTTTTTTGATTGATGTATCACATTTTTTTAGTGGTCGTTATTATTTAGTTATGTTTTTTTTTGTGTTTTTTTTTTTTATTTATTTTTTTTGTTTTTTGTTTGTTTTGGTTTTTGATATTTATTGTTTATTTTTTTTTTATAGTTATATTGTTTTGGGTTTTATTGATGCTAGTTCCACACCGTGTTTTGTTGTTCATTTTTATGGTTGTATTTATGAAAATGATTATATATGTGACGGAATATTCTTATTGTGGTTTTGAGTTTATTTTTTTTTTTTTGTTTTATTTTATTGGTTTGTACTATTTGAACTTTATTAAGCGTGTTGTATTTTGTTATTGTGTTATTGTGTTTTTGTTGGTTTTAATAGGTTATTACTAATGAAGGTTGGTTAAAATTAAGTATTTAACTGTGCTATAGTTTTTTTTACATTTTATTTTTTTGATTTGTTTGCTGTTTCTGTTTTTGTTTATTTCCTTGTTTGTTGCTTTTTTGTTCGTTGGTTTTTATTTTATTTGTTTATTTTTTTAGTATGTTTATGGAAGAGGGTTATGTTGATTTATTATATTTTTATGTTTTGATTTTATTTTTATTTTTTTCTTTTTTATTTTATTTGTTTATGTGTGTTATTATATTTTGTTTTTTGAGGTTGGGGAGTTGTGGTTTGTGTTGGGTGGTGGGGGTTGGTGTTAACTTGATTGGGGTGTGGTTTTGTCAGTAAGATTTTGTAATGTGTTTATGTGATTAGACAGTATTTTGCGTCGTTGGTTTGTTTATGGTTATTGTTATTTTGTGTTTAATTTATTTTGTTTTTGTTTTGTTTTATTGGTGTTACTGTAGGGAGTTTATTTATCGTGTTTTGGTTTTAATGAGATTGTGTTGTTGGTGTGTGAATTATGTTGTGAGTGTTTTTGTTATTTAGGGTATTTGCTTTTTATTGTCTCATGTTTTTGCGTTCGGTCTTTTAATTAAATTTTTTAATATTGTTTATATATTGTTATGTTTATTAAAACATTTTATGATGCATTTTTTTGTTACCTTGATAGGGTTTGAGAGGGATGGTGTTTGATGGTTAGTTTGGGTGGGGGGGGGGGGGTTTGTTTTTGGGGGGGTGGAGTTGTTTTTGTTTTCTGAAATTATGGGAAGGAATCTGAAATTATTTTGAAAAGAAGTGTGTTATCTAGTTGGAAATATTCCTTTATTTATAGTTTGATGTTTATTATGTATTTTTTTTTTGTTGGGTTAGGTTCTTATACATATCGGTTTGCTGTTCGTGTGTGAATTTTAATATGAGAGAATTTTTTATAGTTTTCTTGTTTTTGTTTAATGTTTGTGATGTTTATGGGCGAGCTGTTCATTATTTAAGAATTCTGTTGTCTAATTTATATGTAAAGTTATCTCGTTCCTTTTTCAAATGGTGGGGAACAGCAATAAGAGCAGGGAACTTTTTTTGAGTCCGTGCACTGTGCAAGTCCGCTAATTTCCGTGACGGTCTCCGCACCGGTCCGTGCTTTTTATGTGTTCCTTGCAACTTTTTATTTTCTGGTAGTTTTTATCTTTGTTGTTTTTTTTTTTTTTTTTTCCTGGTATCTTTCGGATGGGGTCGACCTATTTTTGGTCTGGGTACCGATTTTGGTGGTTTAGCGTTTGTTTGGTATGGATCTTGTATTTCTATAGCGGTTAAGTTTGTTTTTTGTCTTCTTTTTTTTCTTTTTACTTTTTCGTTTATTATGTCTTTTTCCATTGGGTTGCCCGGTTTTGAAGTTTAATTGCTTTTTAGTGTATTGTTTTTGGTCTTTTTGTTAGTGTTGTTTGTATTGTATTTGTTTTTTTGTTGTGTTTTTGATGTGTTGGGGAGGTATGGGGGGGTTTGGGGGTTGGTTTATGGGTCGTGTGTTTTAGGTTTTGGTTTTTGGTTGGGGGGGGTGGTATCTTGTTGTATTGTAGGTTATTTCTAAACTGATCTGTGTATCATTGTATGTATTAGTAGTTTTTTTTGGGTAGTTATGTTTGTTGTTTTATTGTTTGTTATGTGTTGTAGTGTTTGTTAGTGTATAGTGTATGGTGTTTTGTGGTGGTTTAGTTTTTGATTTATGAGTGTTTTAGGGGTGTTGGTGGGTGGTTTATTGTTTGGGTGTATTGCTTGTGTTCGTGTTTTTTGTTGGAGTTATTGGTTTGCTTGAATGGGGTTTTGGTTAGGATTTATTTAATGTAGATTATTTTTAGGAGGATTTTTTTTTGTTTTTTTGTTTTTTTTTTTATTTGTTTTTGTTTTGTTTTTTTGTTGTTTGTTTTTTGTTTTGTTTTTGTGTTACTTTTGTTATTATTGTTTTTGTGAGTTTGTTTTTTGTTGTGTTTTAGTTTGGAGGTTGTTGTTCTTGTTATTTTGTGTGATTTTGTTTTTTTATTTTTTTATTTTTTTTTTTTTAAATTCATTTTTTGTTTTTTATTTTTTTTTTTGTTTTTTTTTGATTTAGTCTTCCTCAGATTTTTTTTATATTATTGTGATGTTTGTAGTGTTTAATTTATTAGTGTTTTTCTTTTTATTGTTTATGATAGGATTTATATTTTTTATTAGTTTGTTGTTTTTTTTAATTGTTTATGTTGTGTTGTTTATTTTTGGTTGTATTGTTTTTTTTGTTGTGTGTGTTGTGTGTGTTGTTTTTTTTGTGTGTTGTGTGGTGTGTGGTGTGTGTGTGTGTGTGTGGTGGTGTGTTGGTAGGTGTGGTTTGGGGTTAGGTGTGTTGTGGGTGGTGTGTGGGGGTTTATGTGTGTGTGTTTATTTATATTATCTTGTGATCTTTTTTTTGTAGTTGTTTTAGTTTGGTTGTTTTTATTTCTGTTGGTTTAATTTGTAGTTATTTTAGATGTTTAGTTTTATTTTTATTTTATTAGTTGTTTATTGTTGTTGTGTTATTGTGTGGTGTGGTGTATTCGTTAGTGTGTGTGTTGTGTTTTAGTTTTTTTTTGTGGTTTTGAGTTTTTTTTTATTTTTTTTATTTTTATTTTTATATTTTTGAGGTTTTTATTTGGTGTATTTTATTAAGTTTTTATTATTGTTTTGTTGTGTTAATGCGTTGATGTAGATTATTTATGCTTCGTTATTATTTGGTTTGGTTATTTGGGGAGTTTTGTAGGTTTATTTTGTGATATTTATGGTTTGATGTAATGGTGTGTATGTGTTGTTGGTTTGTTTATGGGGGTTTATTCTTTGTTTGGTTTTTGTTTTTTTTGTCTATTTCTTGATTTTTATGGTTTTTTTCTATTTTTTTTTTTTTAGTTTATTATGTTTTTCGTTTTTTTGTTGTCATTGTTTATGTTGTTGATTATTATTTTATTTTTTTGTTTTTAGCTTGTTTCAAATTTTGTGTTTTAGTACATTTTATTTTGTTTTATTTTGATTTAATGGTTAATGTTATTATTTTTTTTTTTTTTTATTATTGATTTTTTTTTTATTATTTTTTTTTTATTATTTATTTTAGTTGGTATTTATATATTAATCTTTTAATTTATTATGGTGGTTGTTTAGTTCTGTTGTGTTGTGGTTAGTGTTTTTTTTATTAGTGATCATGAGATTTTTTTGATGTTTGTGACTTTTGCTTTGTTTTTGTTGTTCTAAATGTTGGTTTGTTTTTCGTTGTATTGGTTTAAGAGATCTGGGTCTGCTATGGCAAGTGTTTGAATGTTGACTTATTTTTTTCGCTAGGTTATGGGTTATATGTTGAGTGAGTGGGGTGTTTTTGTTCGGGTGAGGTGGGAGGTTTGTGTCGGCTTGTCAGTGATGATTCTCTATTTTTTCGGTTTAGCCATTTGTCTGGTTCGTTGTTTTGTTATGGGTGGGTTTTTGTTTGTGCAAGTGATATCTTTTTGCTGAGGGCTCCTTTGTGCACTGTGTTTCTTTTTTTTTTTTTGTTTGTGGGATAGTCGGAATGTGATGTTTTTTTTTTGTATCGTGGTTACATCATAAGAAAGATTTAAACGAATGTGCGTGGGTTTGTGTTGTTTATATTTTTCTGTTTTTTTATTCACAGTGTTTTTACTTGTCTTAGTTTCCATCTTTTTTAGTATTTTTTTTTCATTCTTTTTTGTTTTGTTTATTGCGAATGGTTGTTTTGGAGGGAGATTTATGTGGGGCGAGTGGCGGTTTCTTAATGTTGTAATCTTCTTGGTAGTGTGTTTCTTTAGTGCTTTATGAGGGGAGGTTATACAGGGAGTGGGTAGTGTTTTGTTTGTTTTGGCCTGTTGTCTGTTGTGGGGATTTTGGCTTCCATGGTCTGTTGAGGTGTGGAGGTTTTTTGTGTTCTCTGATTTTTTAGATAAGAGTTTTAATTTGATGGGGGGTAGTGGTATCGGGACAGTGCGTGTGCGAGGGGCGGGGGGTGGGCGTTTTATCGGGGTGTTGTTGATGAGCCTTTTATCTGTTTTTTTTCTGCGTCTAGCTATCTTCTTTCGTTTTTCTTTTTGTGGTTTGTTTCTTCATTTATACTGGTTTTCACTATACTGTGGCTTGTTCCGTGTTGCTTCGTGATTTACAGATGTATTTGGTTTATGTTTTATGTTCTAATTTTGTTGTTTTGTGGCAGCGTTGGTCTTTTTTTTTTGTGTTGTTGTTTTTTAGGAGTAAATTCCGCGTTTTTTTGATTATAGATTTGTGTGTTCCTGGTGGTGTGTTTTTTTGAGTTGTGTAATGTATTTGTTGTGTGAGATTTGTGTTGGATTTGTTTGAGATTGGGGGACGAGATCTTGTTATTGTTTGAAATCGAACTCGGAAGATGGGGTAGCAGAATTGTGTTATATTTTGATGGTTCTGTAGCGAGTCTGTATCGGATCAGGTCGGGCGTTAGAAAAGCCTTCTCGGATTCGGTTTGCGTATGGGTTTTTGCATATTGCTGATGTGTTGTTTGTGTTTAGTAGTATTGTAGTGGGCTTATGGTGATGTGGGTTATTTGTGTGTGATTTGGTTGGATTTGGGTTTTTTAGTCTGGCGGTATTTGATAGGTTTGGTTGGTTTTATTATATTGGTAATTGGGTGTGGTTTTTGTGGGATGTGTGTTTTAGTTATTTATGTTGTTATGGGTGTTGGGTATGTTTAGTTTTGTAGCTTCTCTCTACTGTTTGTGGTTTTATTGCAGAACATCCAAAATCCCAGTTTTAGTGAGTATGTGTTTATTATTTATCTTGGGTTGGATGTGGGGGGGTTAATAGTGGTTTTTTGTTTTAGTTGATTGTAGTTTTAGTTTGTTTTATCGGTTGTTGTGTAAGTTCTGTTTATGTTTTTGTGTGTGTGTGAGTTGGGTTTTAGGTAATTTTTTTATTTTTGTATTTATATGTTTTGTTGTGTTGTGAAGGTTTTGATTTCATTTAAATAATTGTCGTCATACTTTTTTTGTATTGGAGTGGTTTGTATTATAGTTGTTGTTTTTGGGGTGTGTGGTTGTGGTGATCTGCGGGTTTTAAGAGTGATTGGTGTTTGAGTAGTTTAGGGTTTTGATGTGGTTATTTTTATATTAGTTTTTGGGTTAAAACAGCTTTGTGTTTTTGTGTGGGCTTATTGTGTTTTTTTTTTTGTTTTGTGTGGTTGTTGTGTTCTCTGGATAGGTAGATGTGCGCTCTGATGTGGTTCGGTTTAGTTGGTTTAGTTATTGTTTTGTTTTTTTTTTTTGTTTTTGTGTTGGTTTTTTGTAGGTTTTGGTTTATTTGTTGTTTGGGGGTATCTAGGCAATGTTGTTGGTTTTTGGTTTGTAGTTTTTGGCAGATTTTTTAAACACGGCGGTCTTGGAGTGTGTGGGGTGGGGTTGTGTGTTGGTTTAGTTAGTTGCGATTTTCTGGTAGGCGAGAGTGAAATTGGGCGGCTTGGGCTTTTGTGGTTCGATTTTTTGTTTGTGCGTTTAACGTTTATTTGGTAGCAGGGATATTGGTTATCAGTTGTCTCGTGTGTTGCTTTCGTTTGTGTCTTTCTTGATGTATTTGTTTGTAGTTTTGAGGAAGTAGAGTATAAATGTTTTTGTTATGTATGCCTCTTTTTCTAATCTCTATTATAATCGGTTTTTTTTTTTCAGGTGGGGGTTTTTGGTTTGGGGGGGGGGCGGATATCTATGGTTGCAGTCTGCTTTTGTTATTTGGGTGCACATGTGTGGATGAGCTTGGGGTATTTGGATTGTAGCGATGTTGATGGTTTGTTTGGTAGTTTTTCAGTTTTTATTTTCATTGTGATTTATTATATTCTGTTGTCTGCTGTGATTCTAGGCTTTTTTTTTTTCAGCTCTACGGTTATTTTTTTTTTGTTTTTTGTATTTTGTTATGTTTTTGGGTGTTTTTTTTTATTTTTTTTTTTGTTTGTGGTTTTTTTGTTTGTTTTGGTTTGTTTTTTTTGTTTTTTGTTTTTTTTTTTTTGGTTGTTTTGGTTTTTTTGTTTTTTTTTTTTTTTTTTTTTTTTTTTTTTTTTTTTTTTGTTTTTGTGTTTTTTTTTTTTGATTATTTTTGGGGGGTTGGGGGAGTGGGGCTTGCGAGCGTTTTATTTTGTTTTCTTTTCGTAATCTAATTTGAATTGTTGAGTTTAGATTTTATTATTTTATATTTTTTTGCTTGTTAAGTTTTGGTTTCATTGGTGAATGTATTAAAGTTGTTATTAAATTTGAATTCTTTCTTTTTGGTCGGCTGTGGGTTTTTTTTGTTTGGTTTTCATGGGCTGTTTTTTGTGTTTTTGGTGTAGTAATTTTGCGTTTTCTTTGTTTTTGGGTTTTGGTTTTGGGGTTTTTTTTGGGTTGTTTTGATTGTTGTGTTGGGTTTTTTGTTCTGTGTTGACGCTTTGACGACAGAATGTGAAGCTGTGGAGGGTGTTTATGTTGTCGAGGGTTGGTTACTTATTTTTTGTGGTTTTTGGTTTTTGGGTTTGTGGGTTTTGTTTTGTTTTTTGGTTTGTTTTTGGGTTTGTGTTTTGGTTTTTTTTGTTTGTGTAAAGGTTTTTTCTTGTTTTTTTTTTGTTTTTTTTTGGTTGTTTTTTTGTGTTTTTTTTCTGTTTTTTCGTTGTGTTTTTGTGTTTGTCTGTGTTTGTCTGTGTGATCGCCTGTTCGTTTTCGTGGATTTTTTTTTTCTTTTCTTTTCATTATTTTTGTTGTTTTTGAGTGTGTGTTTGCGTTGGTTTTTTTTGGTGAAGTTAGGGTTTGACTTGCTGTTTATTGCCTATCTTCTTTGCTTTGTGCCTTGGATGTATCTTTTATCTTTCGATTTTAGAAGAAAATTGAGGTCTGTGTTATACTTTTTTATTATTTGTTCTTTAAAGTGTTTTCCTTCATTATATTTGTATTGTTTATATATTTCTCTTTTAGTTTTTATTGGTTTGTTAGTTGTTTGTTGATTTTATTGGTTGTTTGCTTGTGGTGTTGTATGGGAGGGCTGTTTTTTTTCTGGATCTTTGGTTTATGGTTTTTTTTTGGTTTGGTGGTCGGCATTTTTTTTGTTTCGTGCATATGTGTTTTGTGGTCTTGGGTGTGTTGTCTGTGTTGTTGGTTCGTTGTTTTTGTGTATCTTGGGAAGGGTGACAGTTTGTTATGGTTTTTGCTTATTAGTTTTTGCTTTTATTTCAAGTTTTTTGGGTGGTTTGTTATTTTTTTGTTGGTTTTGGCCGGTGTTGGGTTATGTGTGAATGTTTCAGATTTTCCTGCAGAATTTCGTACTGGACACTTTTTGCTGGGTATTGGGTTTTTCTTCCTTGCACGCTTTCCTCTTTACTTATTATTTTTATTCGTAAAGATTTTATTATTTTATGTTGGTTTATTTTTGTTTTGCGATGGTTTGGATTTTGGAGTGTATTTTATGTTTGCTTTGGTGTTGGTTTTTTTTATGGATATTTGATTGTATTTTTTTTGTGTATGTTGGGAATTGGGGGATGATGTGTTCTTTTTCTAGTTAGAGTGATTGTTGTTATTGTATTTTCTTTTTTTAATTTTTCTTTATTTGTTTCTTTAGTTATGTTTTGTTTCTTTTTTGCTTTCTTTCTTTTTTTTTTTTTATTATGTTTGTGTTTGATATGGGTTGATTTAGTGGTAAGTGTTTTGTTATTTTGTATTTATGTTAGTGTTTTGTGTTGGGTTTGGTTTTTATTTAATATTTTATTTTATTTTTTATTTAAAGTTGTTGTCACTTATTATAACAAAGTCTTACAGATTATCGTTTTATGTTGTTAATAGTCCGCATGTTTGATTTATTCTGTTTTTTTTTGTTTTTGTTTGTGTTTTGGCAATGTGGGTTATATAGCGTGGTTAGCGGTAGATTTTGGGGGGTTGTTGTGTTTGTTTTTTTGTTTTTTGGTTTTGTTTTTTTGCTGTAGATTTTTAGATTTCTTTATCGGAGTTATTTCGTTTCGTGTGTGTTTTTTTTTGGGTTTTGATGCTATTATATTTAAGATTTTTTCAAATTTTGGTTGTTTCTTTTCTTTTGAAGCTTTTGTATTCAGTGGTTTTCTTTGTTTGCTTCATTAGTGGTTAAAATTTATCAACTTTAATATATTATATTTATTTCTTTATATTAATAATCTATTCAATTTTAGAGGTTGTCTTATTTTGGGTAATTTTGGTTTTATGGTAGTTGTGTTTAAGTATTATATATAGGTTTTTTTTTTATTTTTGCCTTATGTTGTATTTGGTGGGGTGGTAGTTATTTTATTGGTGTGGGTTATTTGTTTTATTTTGTTTTTTGGTTTTTTTTTTTTTTTTTTATTGGGGTTTTGGGTGGGTGGGGATTGTCGGGTGAGATTTGTATTTTGTGTCTTCATTGGGTTGTTGATTTTTTGGAATGGATTTATTTCTATTGGATTTATATTGTTATTATTTATGTTTTTTTTTTACGTCTATTATTTTTTTTTTGTTATGTTGTTATCTATGTTTATTTTTTTGTTTTGTGTTTTATTTGTTTTGATGTATTATGGGATATTTCCTTGGTGATGATATAAGTTAACAGATTTATTTTTATTTTAAGTTCTTTTTCTACATTATATGAATATATAAATTTATGTATATTCTGTACCGATTTTTTTTTTGTGTTTTTTGTTTTATGTTTTTTTGTTTGTTTTTTTGTATGTATTGTGTTTTGGTTAATTTTTCGTTTATTTTTATTTTAAATGTTCCGGTTTTTTTTTTTTCTTCTATGTAGATAAATTTCTAATGTTTTTATGATTTGTGTTATTATAATAATTCTTCTTTCAAATGTTTTACTTTGTTGTTTGTTTTGCGTTTGTTTTTTTTTTTTTTTTTTTTTTTTTTTTTGTTTGGTTTTTTTTGTTTTTGATTCATTATTTTCGTGTTTTTTTTTGTTTGGTGAATTTTGTTTTTTATTATTTGTTTAGAGTATATCCTTTGTGTTTGTTTTTATGTTTGTTTTTAGTTTTTTGGATTTTGTGGGTTTTTTTTTGTGATTGATAGGTTTGATTGTTGTTAGCGTTTTTGTTTTTGTTTTTTTCTCTATTTTTTTTTATGTTGGTGTGTTTTTAAGTATCGATTCGTGACTTGTTTCATATTTGGTTTTATCAGTTCTAGTTAATTTTGTGTTCTCAGGCTTACTGATAGGGCATAAAATGATGAGTTTGTTGTAATTTTAAAGGTGTTGGTGTTATTGTTTGTATTAAAGTTGAGAATACGTATCGCAAGCTTATTAGGGTTAGCCTAAATTGTCCGAATAAAGACTCAGATAGTATATATGTGTAGGTTTTTATGTTTTCTGTTTTTGATTGGTGTTTTAGGTTATTTTGGTTTGAGTGATGTGGCGTTCGGCTGTTTTGTATATGTTTTTGTTAGTTTTTTGTTTTTATTTTTTTAGTTTTTGTTGCACTTTCTCCTTGTTTTTGCTGATGTTTGTTAACTTTTTTTCTTTTCTTTTTTTTATTTTTTTTTTTTTTTTTATTTTTATTTTTTTTTTTTTTTTTTTTTTGTTTTTTTTTTTTTTTTTTTTTTTTTTTTTTTATTTTTTTTATTTTTTTTTTTTTTTTTTTATTTTTTTTATTTTTTTTTTTTTTTTTTTTTTTATTTTTTATTTTTTTTTATTTTTTTTTTATTATTTTATTTTTTTTTAATTTTATGTTTCTTTTAGTTTTGATTTTTTTTATTTTTTTTTTTCTTCTTGATTTTTGTTTTGTTTTGTTGTTACTTGTGTGGTGGTTTTTGTTCTGGCTGATCCTTGGTTAATAATGATATATATTATTTATATTAGTATGGAAATTAGGGTTGTTTGTGTTCGGTTGGTTTGGTTGTATTAATATATTTTTTTTTGTTTTTGTTAAATTAGGGTGTGGGTATGTAAATGTTTAAGAATTGGAGCTTTTGTTCTTTATCGGTCGGGTTTGTTTTTTTTTTTAATGGGCAGTTTTTTTTGATGTACTTGCTTTTTTTTTTTGGTTCTGATCTTGGTTATGTTTATGATGTGATTTCTGTGAAACGCTGTGCAGAGACTTGTGCTGGGTTTTGGGTTGGTAAAGTAATCTTTAAAATGAGAAAATGAGGAGAGTAAATTTAGTTAAATATTCAGTATATGCAAGGTTGTTCGGATTTCATACAAAATTTCTATGAGGGATCTTCATCTCTTGTGATGAGAGTTTCCTAGTTCCTTCAAGAACATTCAAGAACTTTTCTTTGCAAAGGTAAAGAGTCATGATAGTTAGAAAGTAAATAAACAGCTTATAAGTCGTTTGGTGTTAGACTAGAACTTATCCAAAATTGAGAGGAACCGGAGCCTGCGCTCTCCCTGGAAGTAAAAGAATTACAATACAAAAGATAATGTAAGACGCATTTATACCTGGTAAAACTATAGATCTTGAAGTTTGAACAGAATTTTCAGCTTCTCTGAAGCAGTCCTTGCAAGAACTGTTATAAGATGTTTCGGAGACAATGTCTTGTTTAAATTTAAATCAAGAAATCTTACATATTTAGCAGATGAGACGTTAGATAAGAGCTGTCGAAGTAAATAAGAAGTAGGGAGGTATTTTCGAGAGAGAAGTTTGTTGAAGGTGAGTTCTCAGACTTCTTTAAATATTTGAATCTCACCAAATTAAGCTGACCCAACTAGGAAACATTATCCAGATAAGGAAAAATATTGTCGTAAATATATAGAAATTTATAGAAATTTTATCTAGAGATGCAACTCTAGGTACAAATTTGGATGGGGATTTGAAATGAAAATTGGGAGTTGAATTGTTCTGATGAAAATGGATAGAGTTGGGGTGAATGTCTTTTAATCAATTGTATGAATAGAGTAATTGGAGAAAACACAGGATCCTGAGGTGCACCTTTTGATAACTGAAATGAAAAAAAGGAGTCGCCCCATGCACGACTACTAATACGGAACAAATTGAGGGGTAGCTATAATTAAGTAGATATTCAGCATTTTATCTACAATATACTTTAAACAGATGTAAAGTTTTGAAAATTTAGTAACTGAGGAATTATTTAATTAAACTTTCCTTAATGTCTAAACATTTATGAATAAAGGCTTAAACATGTCATTTAATATTTGAACCATATTCTGGAAAATGAATAAGGTTTTGGATTATTTTTTACAATTGATTCCCTAATCAAACGTTTGTTCGAGATATTGCTCGGAGAAGAAGATAGATAAAGTAGCTCAGACTGACTCAAATATAGACATTTTTCTTCATTTTTCTTTCGTAATTCAAGAATATTAGCCTCACTTTATGTCTCTTCCATTAGAATATAAACAAATTGTTTTATCGATTTTATTTTTGTCTTCAGTCTCTTGTTCTTCGTTAATTTATAAGGGCAAGAGGAGCAGCGTATTTTTAAATGAAATGTTGTTTTTAGAAGAGTATTCCTGTTCAATAGTAATTTCTTTAGCCGAGTTTGAAAGCAATTGAACAATATTGCGTTTTACAATTGTCATTACAACCCAGTTTGGCAGCTTCTCTGTGCTCCGTGGTGGGTCCTGTACATTAACAAAAAAAAATTGTCATTACGGAAGATGAGTTAATAACTTTGATTTGTTGTGGGAAAATAGATGTTGCAACTATGAAAATTTTATTTGCTTTTAAAATTCCAAATTTTAAGTACAATTCACTTCCTAGTGTTTCTTTTGTGTTGGTAATAGTTTGAATTGTAGAAAATGATTTAAGGTACCTTTATATAAGTTTCATTGTTCATAGCGATTTCAGAATTAAAAAAACATTTTCAATTGGAGTGATGGTATGTTTAGTTTTTTTTATTATCTAGAGCTTTGATACTATTTGCAATGATGATTTAGTCATTCTAGTCATTTCTTATTATCATATGTAATATATTTTCTGAAGTAAACTTCCAAACATGATTAAACTCTTCTTCGCCTCTAATCTGCATTGTTATATCGTATATCTCTGGGTGTATTATTAGTATTTTCATTTAACTTTCGTGGTTGAATCTTTTCTTGTATCACAGAAAAATAATTATATCAAAAACAACAATTCTGTCAATCAAAGACCCAAGGATGAATTGTCATTTCGCAAATTAATTTAGTTTGACATGATATTATTTCTTAAAAACCCTTTCATAAATTGCTAATGATCATTTTTAAATTAGAATTTTAATCTTTAACGAAAATTCTGAATTTAATATTAATAAATAACTGAAATAGGAAGGAACTATTTATATCGCGTAGAAAATAAAAATAACGCGGTCGTATGATTTAATTTCATCAAACTGACTCTCACAAATAATATACTTGACATCGCCATAATTAGTCGTTATACTTTGCATTTAAACGCACTGCTATGACGATTTGTTTTGTGTCAACCAGTGTGCCCTGTTTAAAATTATCAAAGTTAATATATTTAAAAATAGTTACCCATATGACATTTTATTTTATTTCTCATTTTTAATATTACATATTTTTTTAATTAAAGATGAGAAAAAGTATAACTAAAATATTTTATATTATATCATACTAATATTTTTTTCTCAAATTCAATTTTGATATAAAAGTTAAATTTATAACTACGAAAAAATTTAAAACTGAACAATCTAAGTACGCCATTCCTCGGCTCTCCAGTGTGATACTATTTAATGCCGTTCATAAGGTTATACTATATTATATCAAATATATATATTATATTAACTATTATAATATATATATATAATATATAATACTATAATTAATATATAATATATATAATATAATATATATATAATATAGAAAAATTTATATTTCTATGATGTAATTTAAATATAAAACGTAATGGGTTTTACTGTTTGGCGTTATACCGATATGTGGCAGAAATAAAATATTATATATTGATGATGTTAAAAAATTATATCATTGATGTTTCAATCACAATGAAGTAAAATTTTCACTTTTGGGAGGAACCACAGTTGATGGAAAATTTTTATTCAATTTCCGATATACAGTATATTTTTTTTGTGCGTATCTTTCTTAGGCCATGATGGGAGCTACATAATGAATGAAATGAGCATCAATCTTTAAATACTTAGTTAAAATATTTGTCACCTATTTCCGAAATGAGACTTGTTCACGTTTAAGATAAAACTATGAATTTTACACTCCCTATATCCATATACAAGAAAGAAATTGGGTTTGTAGATAAGTCATGATAAAAAAAAATTACATATGAGCGAACATTCGTGCTTATTTATTTTGTGAGGCTGCTCAGTGGAAGAGCATTATCCCAACAAAACGATAGACCCAGGTTCGTAACTGCCGGATAAGAGAATGTGAGCTGTTCTCTCCTTAGGCTTAGCTTTGTTTTGTTCGGATGTAAATATGAATACAACCCCTTCTTGAGTAGGGCCCTTCCCGTGAGTAGCAGTGTTACTAAGAAAAAAAGTTTGAAACAGTGCGGAATTGAATGCGAATCTTCAAAATTTTGTGCATCAGAATATATGCTACATCATACTATATAATATATATATATATATATATATATATATTAATAATATTAGATATGTTTAGATATATATTCTCATATAATAGATGTAAGAATCCTACAGGCATCATATGTATATATATTATATACTATATTATATAATATATATAAATATAACTATATATTATATATATTAGTATATATATAATATATATATATATAGTATATATATATATATATAGTATATAAATATATATATATTATATATATATATAATATATATAATATATATATTATAAATATATATATATATATAATATATATATATATATATATATATATATATAGAAATGTATGTATATATATATAAGTTATAAATGTAGTGATTAAATATATATTAAATGATGATATTATATATAATATATATATATATAATATATATATATTATATATATATTACTATATATATATATTATATATATATATAGCTATATATATTATACTATATATATATATACATAAATATATACTATATAAAACTACTGCTTAAGTTACATGGAATTAAAAACCTTTCATTCCAAAAAGAATAACACTTGATCATTTTAAAATAGAATTCCCTTTTTAAAAAGTATCCTGGTGTTTAGGTAAAAATATTATTTGTTGCAGATATAGCTATATATATATATGCATTGAGCAGTGTTGTACGGCACTTAATTTTGTATATTAATAACATTTTTAAAGAAAGGAAGCAGACGATTGCTCCCGAGCAGGAGAAATCATTGTACTTTCTGAGACTCAGGCAAGCAGTCGCTTTCTAAATAAGTTTACAAGTGGTAAAACTCCGTATAAAATAGGAACGAGAATTTTGATAACAGTTAGTGTTCTTGTCAGATTTATATTTAAGGAATTATATTTGCCCCGAATTTGGTGAGTATAAATAAATATAAAACAAAATTTTACGAAAGGTTAAAATTTAAAAAGATTGATAAAGTTTATGATGTGCTATTCGGTTAAACTAAATAAGGTCAAGAGTTTGTAAAACTAGAATATCAAAGTGAAAAGTGTAAATCTTTAGGAATTATATACCTGCAAACTGAATGAAATTATTTGGTCAGGACCTCAGGAATTCTTTGACTCGTCAGGCTGACTCGTGGACTTAGTACCATTTAAGGATACAACCCACTGACTGTTCCAGTAATAGTCAGATGGTTCGTACAAAAACACGGAATCAATCCAAAAAACGTAAAGAACGTTTTGTTCGGTTAATTAACGTCGAGCTGACAACGGGTTTCCCACAAAGGAATGTATAGTCCAATCATAGAATTTAAAGTTAACTAAAATTATAAATAATTTGAAAAAATATTGTCTTATATGTTTATTTCACATTTTCTTGCTATACGGTATTTGATATTATCTATACTTAGCTAATAGGTTAGTCATAGCTTAAACTTCTAATTTTACAAATGAAAACATGTTAATAATAGTAGTAGGATTAATAATGACAATGAATATAGTGTCTGCTCTATTTATCATATATATAAAAAACATTGTGTCTTTCAAACCCTATTTCTGGTCTCTTGCTTACACCATCCAGGGAAAACCCTGTCAAAAAAGAACGATCCCTAACCTCCACGCAAAAAAGGTTATCATCTAACCAAGTCCAAAATAATAATAAAAAGGGAAGATTGACAATAGTAGAGTTACAATCAAAATTTCTTTTTACTGGTGGCCCGAGACAAAAAAAAAAAATTCAACGCAGTCTTTGTTAGAAATTTTTAGAGAAGATTTATAGCAGAAGGAAAGGAAGTCAGATGAAGAATTGAGTAGGGCTGAAAAAATTTTTCTAAAATTATGTTTTTTCTTGAATATTTAGGTTTATATCCACAGAAGGTACATATTTTTGACAATTATATTTTTTTTTGAGTTAAAAAATGAAAATTTTTCATATAATTAAATATTAATAGAATTGGATAATAAATTTTCTTTGAAGTTGTATTATGGGATAAAGAGTTTTCATTTGGATATCAAAGGAATGTAGTATTAATTTTCTTTTTTTTTTTTGCATTAATGGATAATATATTTTGTTTTCCGTATCTTTTCTCTTTTGTATTTTAGGTGGTTATATACAAAGTGTTGAAGGGAGGGAAGAAGGAAGTTTTTTTTTTTTTTTTCTTAGCAAAATTTTTCCCTGTTTACACAGTCCATTATAGCAAAGAGGGAGTTCCCAGATGACAGATTACTGAGGATTTCAAAGGAGTACTAAAAGCAAATTTGTGTTGTATTTTCTGGTTGAGTTATAAAAGGAATTATTATACGATTTTACTTAGTAATCCTATACATACTAGAGTTATATATCTAATTAATAAATACATAGCTATAAACAGGATAATTTATAATATTCTCTATATATATGCATATATATATTGATATATAAAATTACACACAAAGATCAAAATATATTATATATATAGGTGATTTTGTTTGTTTTTTGTTTTTGTTTTTGTGTTTGTTGTTATACTTATTCTTCCTTTGAAATTGTGCATTATCATAGAGTAAAAAGTAGCCTTGGAGACAAGTTCAACTATGGAAGAGAAATAAACAGGCCCACTGAAGACCAAAAGGTTCAATTGGGTATTATGGAAAAAAAATTCAACGAATTTCCATCTAGAGCAACGCAGGAAAATTTAGAGCATAGATCGGATGTTGTCAGTGATGGCAAGGACTAGCACAAGGTTCTAAAAGTAAGCGAAAGGATCTACTACAACGCAAGCAGAAACAGTGAGGTGACCGAAGTACCAATCACAGGAAGAAAGAGTGACCCTATGAGAAAACGCAACATAAAGAATAGAGTAAGGATTGAGGACATTACACAAAGAAATAAAAAAAAAAAAAAAAAAAAAAAAAAAAAAAAAAAAAAAAAAAAAAAAAAAAAAAAAAAAAAAATTAAAAAAAAAAAAACTTAAAAAAAAGAAAAAAAAAAAAATAAAAAACAAAAAAAAAAAAAAAAAAAAAAAAAAAAAAAAAAAAAAAAAAAAATAAAAAAGGAAAAGAAAAAAAATTGGAAGCTGGCCCGTGAACGCCAAGTACCGGAAGAAGGACATTGCCAAACGAAAGTATAGCACGATACAGAGAGCAAGTGAAAGGAAGCCTAAAGTTCAGATAAAGCGATCATGAGCTGCGACGTTTTAATTGCATTGACCTCCATTGACATGTGTATTGAGCACGACAGCAAATAAGCCAAGAGGAAGAATAAGAGAAAAAGGAAAAGAGAACGCGCTTAGTAAGAAGATATACCGTTGACGAAAGCTCTACTACAGAAGAGGAGGGCATATTCCGAAGCTTGAATGAGCTGGGCACTCAAGGAGGAAAAAAGCTCGCTTAAAAAGTCCACAAGTAGAGTTGGAAGAGTTCAAGTGTAGAATACAATAAGGCGGTAAGTAGAATATTTATCGTTTTGGCCAGTGAAATGGTGGAGGTGATAAAATCATTTAGGAGGGCTAATGTTAAAGCTGTGAAACCTCTGACATATGGAAAAGAAAAAGTACAAAAATTTGAGGCATTTATAGAAGACTATGAGAGGTATGCAAGGGAGCAGTTGGGCAAGGATAAAAATCGTTGGGGGTGGAGTCGAGGAATTTCTTAGAAGGTCCCGCACTGAGGACATATTACAGTATTTATAGAACCAAGGTTAAATACATCACCATTATTGCAAGATTGAAAAGTTGGTGTAAGGAGGAAAAAGAAAGTGAACAATTACGACTTGCAAAAAGAGTTACTGGAGGATGGAAATGCGAAAAAATAAAAAGTGGCCGATCATTAAGCATCCAAACCACTTATGAGGCAGCCACTAAAGAGGAAGATAAAGATAAAAAGGTATTAAAAAAACAATTTTTGAATTGTTTACCAAAAACTATGGCAAGAAGATTTAAAATAAGGATGGGAAGTGAGAAGGAAAGCGCTAAAGTAAGGTGGAGAGACATATTAAATTGGGCACAAGAAGAGGATCAATTGGATGACCAGGAAGAGGAATCCAAAGATGAGGCCATCCCGATATGGGCCACTTTGAACGAAGAAGCTGGTAGAAAGGGCACATATGCGGATAAAGTATGTTATGGTAGGCCGGTATACCAGCAAAATACAAACACAAGAGAGTATACCAGGCAGAGCAATGGAAGATATGGTAGTGAAGAAAAAAGGTGCTACTGGTGTAATAGGTTAGGACACTTTAAAAGAGAGTGTCGGAAAAATAATGGATGGTGTTTAGGGTGTGGAAGCAATGAACATCGGACCACGGAATGCGGATCAAGAAGAGGTTTTAGACAACAGGAACAAAGTTTCAGAAGACAGGACCAACAGGACATGGGCGGACAAGGGCAGGATGAAAGAAGACCCATTGAAAAGAAATGCTTTTTATGCGATGATATAGGACATTGGAGGGATACTTGCCTACTAAGAGAACAAATAGAAGAATTGAAAAAGGGACGAAAACAGGCAACTTCGGGAAATGAGGTAGCTCCGTCGGCACCGGGAACGAGCCGAAGCGAACCCTCAAAATAAATCATCGTTTAGAAACTAGCCCGGCTACTCAAGGTTATACAACATTGGACCCAGAGGCGGAAGAATTCATAAGTAGGAAACCTGAAGATATTGAGGATGCTTTACCACAACGGATACCTAGAGAAAGAGGGAAAATGACAAATACAGTAAATACCACAACTGGGATATATCATGCCATAAGTAGGACTTCTATAGAAAGTAAGCAAGGCATTAATATAACACCTTTATTAAAATTTATTGTGAAATTAAATAATGTAGAAATGCCAGCTATTATTGATTCAGGATCTCAGTATTGTACCATAGGACAAGAACAGCTCAGGAGGATTCCAAATCCCGAAGTTTTAAACAAGGTGATGAGGCTACGAGGAGTAGGAGATCCACAGTTGGTTGTAGAATCCCACCAAACAATAAAATTAAGAATCTCTATCGATGACATCAATTATGGTTCGGCAGACTTCATTGTGGTAGAAAGGTTAAAAGAAGGTACGATTTTGGGAATGCCATTTTTTGATTCAGAACAAAATTAAAATTGATGTAAGAGATGGTTCTTTCACAAGGTGTGGAGAACATAACACAAAGGAACAGGTCTATTTTACAGAAAGGTCTGGGAATTGTGTGAGAACCGTAACATCCTTACCAGTACATACCACAGAAGAGGTCACGATCACAGCAAATGATTGGATTCCGGTGAAAGCAGGTTGGAACTCACAACAGATTAAGCCTAGAGAAGGAAGATACTACGATGACAAACCAGAAGAGTTACTGGTCGAAGGCGAAGAAAACAATCGAAGAGGATACAACAAACAGTTTAAAGTACTATCAGGATTGGTGAAATGGAACACAAAAGAAGGAAATATATTAATCAGAAAACTTATACCAGAACAATTAAGATTAGGAAAAGGAGAAAAAATAGGAATAGCCCATCTAGTATTGGACGAAGATGACCTGCAAAAATATGAAAACAGAGGATATGCAGTTTCCACGACCAACGAGAAACAGGAAAAACACCAAGGAAATAACCATTGAGAAGAAGACGAAGAAAGAAATAGAAAATAAAATTACATTTATGGAAGAACTAAAACAGGAACAGCGAAAGGAAATAATAGAAGTTCTGTATAAAGGCAAAAAGGAGTGTTAGCAAAAGTGTCAGATGTAACTGTAAACATGCTATGATACCATATAAGGATACCGGCTACACGAGTTACCAACTCCCATTCTATCAAAAGGAGCAAAAAAATTCGGATCAAAGGACAAGACGAAATGAGTCGGAAATCAGTCTCAGGAGTTGTTATGAAGATTATTTGTACTTGCGAAGCCATGTCGCGTATGCCTGCAATGGAGCTCTCCACGTGCCGTAGCACCCGTCTCAGGAAGCAAATATGGGACACGACTTCGTTCTATGCATAGACTATAAGACCTTAAAATAGGTAAAACTAGAGGCAATTAGGTCCCAAGTAGTAATATACGGAAACGATCTTTCATGTCATGGTTTGAAATATTCATTTACCTAGATTTGGTAAAAAGGGTACTACCAAATGCAGTTAGAAAAGGATAGTAAGGACTTTACTCATTTTCACATAGTGGGCAGTTAACAAGATTTTAAACGCTGAGCTTCGGATTAATACAAAATGTACCAGCCAGCATTTCAGAGAGATGCAGAGGATACTTGACAGGATTCAGCAGGGATAAATAGTGCGTTAACGTAGATGATTGTCCTCTTGATATCATAAGGAATTTGGAAGAAATCGGCTACCTGATGAACAGATCTACAACGGTTCCGAAACAAACTTAATTAAGATTAAAATCAGCAAGTGCAGCCGAGCAAAAAGGAATAAATTTTTAGTCATTGTATCCTCGCAGGCACTGCAATATAGTAAATGCTCCAGAATCATTGGACCAGTGATAAATTGGAAAGACCAAATTAATGTGGGAGAAAACTTAAGGACGGTACTAGGAAATGATAAAGCTTCCAAGCGAAAGTTATTAAAAAACTTTCCAGAGTAAAGCAGCGCCTTTTAGAGCTTTACAGGAGGAAAAAGGGAAGGACAAAGTCTGAATGAACAGATAAAGGATTTCAGGCCTTTGAAGCGTTAAAAGGATTAAAGAAGTCAGTAGAACTGGCATTCAGATTTCAACATTGTTAAGTCTCAGTGCAAATTTTATCAACTCTTATGTAGACGCAAGTGGATTCTGAAGGTGCAGGTTTATGTCAGAACAGGGAGGAGAAAGAAGAGTAAAGCGTACCAACTCTCACGTCATTCAATCGGTGTGAAAAGAAGAACAAACCACCATAGAAATAGCTAGTAGCTTATTTAGATGGGATTAAGAGTTTCCGGGCCGTTCTGTTGAGTGTCAGATTTTATACTTTACACAGACCACCGACCGCTGATATATCTTCATACAATGAAGCTGGTAGACAGTAAGTTAGCTCGTGTCCTGGACGACTTAAGTGAATACAGCTTCCAAATTCAATATTACCCAGGAAAGGACAACGTCTTTCCAGACACATGGTCCCGTTGCCAAAGGAAACCAGAGAAGGAAGTCAATTCAATAAATCCAGAGGCCCTACCAAAGGGATAAGAAATAATAAGGTTAGTGCCAGGAGGCGCATATTCCTTGTTTTTGAGCTTAGAAGAAATCTTGAAAAGAGAACGATTACAGAAGAAGGACCACCAGGAATTGAGAAAGTTCTTATTAGAGGCTTTACTAAATAATAGGAAGTTGTATGGGTTGGACAAGAAACCCAAATCTTTGAAATGTTTTAAAAACTATCAGAATCCCAGGAAAGAGAAGTCGATTCGGAGGTATTACTTGGTAGCTAGTATGACGGAATTTAGACTTAAGATTTGGCTAGATCACGAATATTGGTTCAGTGTATTCTCATATGTAACCTAAAGCAAAAAACTTGAAGGCTTAAGGAACCACATACATGTATAGAGATCCATTTTAACCCATAAAGGACAATGGTACATTTGAGCAAACAAGATGACAACCAGATAATATATAACTGCCCAGTGAGAACAAAAAGTACATCTGAGAGAAAAAATGAAAAATACTGGACATGAAGAGAGTGAGAAGAAATATTAACAACAACCCCAACCAAAGAGAATTAGGAGTAAACTATTAATGAAGGAAGAGACACCATTTGATTAAGTTTCACCATAAATAACAGGAAGTTGCATGCAACATTTATTGGTAAACATTTATATCACTTTTTATACATTGATAGTTAGCTGTTCAGAAAACAGTTGTCAAGGACTTAGAACCATTTGGGCATAGAAAATGGAATGTGGATATCACATTGAACGGAATTACCACCAAAATTGTTGACAGCGGTAGCTATAAGGATAGACACACGCTACCGGAAGACTACTTTCTATTGTATCTTTAAGGATGGTTCATCCAGCATGCTTTCTTTTAGAAAGAATTTTAACCTAGTAGAAAAGAAGCGATTTTGGACTTGGGAAGCCAATCTAGCAATGGATGATGAAGATCAGGTTAGTGATGGTTTTCTTGTTAATATGTCATAGTGAATTGAATGAGGGATCAGTAATTATAATAACATTAAAAATTATAACGTGCAGAAAGGTCAAAGGATAAAAAATTTAGAGAACATATTAATAAAATCCAATTCTTAAAATCATATGCATACTAAAGGAATCTTATAGCTAAAGAAACCTACGTAATAACAATCACTATTACTGGTTTTAAAAGGATTAAGAACGATCAAATTCGCTCATAATAGGGTCCAACAAATGTTAGTATCTGTTGGTATTGGATCCGGACCGGCCCCGGGCCCAGTCCAAAAATCGAGAAAACGTTTCCGGAGTAACTGTAAATATCACAAAATCAGAGGGGGTAATCAAACAAAATTAAAAAAAATATATTTTAATTTCCATTTTAATTTCAGTTTAATATATAAAAATACCTAAATATAATCAATTTTTTTTTGGTATTTCCTAATGATTTCAAATTAAAATGGAGGCCAAATTATAAAGTTATTAACATAAAAATATTCGAAATTTGAATAATTAAACGAAATTCGAAAAGGAAATAAAAATAATTGTTAAAATTATTAATGTATTTATTTATTTTAAAGTAAAATCTTCAAGGAAAATCAAACATCCGAAATCTCCTTTTCAAATTTTTTATTTAATGAAATATAATATAATATTATATATATATTATTTATATATAATTAGTATATATATATATATATATTAATTATATATATAATTAGATATAATATATAAATTAATAATATTATATATATATATATATAGATATCACCCTGAGGCACGTAAAATAATAACATAATAAAACATCACAAAAAATATAAGAAGTAAAACAAAAAAAAATAACATTAGCTTTCGCCTAAGACAGATCAAAGGCCTCTACCATGAATACCAAAAAATAACAAAAATAAAAAAGTAAATGAAAATATTGTTTTAATTTAAGTGCCCCCCTCCTCTTCACATCCAAGGCAACCTAATGAGTATAGAAATTTTGAATAATTCAAGGGCTCATTTCGCCCTATTGATAATTATCGATTATATATATGACGATTTAATTATTTGTTTCTTCATAATTGATTATGTATATCAAGTAGAAACGGATTATATTTATATTTATATCGCCAGCATTCATAACTGTTAAAGCTGAATAGGGAGATCTTTGATGAAGATCATGTTTATGGTTGGTTTAACTCATTCTGGTAGATCATTAGCTCACCGATGTAAACAGATGACCATCATAGCAGGAATTTTATTTAATGCATTTGGCCGTTTGATAAAGTATAACTTTATGAGGTTTTTAAAAACTTTTCAAGGAATTGTATATTTAAAAGCGAAATTGGGAAATGTCGTAATTGATATTAAATATAAGGAATGGCAAATAAGAAAAAATCGCTTTCCTTTTTCCCTCTGGTTCATCCATCCCATGTGAGATATATGGGAGGTTCTATTATAGAATTTTGTTTCTTTGGCAAATGCTGTAAATTAATGACTAAGGAGATATTTTTAGTTTGATGAAAGTAGAAAAAGAAATTGAGTTTCTTTATTCTTATTACACGACTTTATAGGCATGATTGTTTTCAATATCATACGAAGCAGCTAAATCAAGCTCATCACCGTCACTTAGGGATTTAAAGCGACTCTAAATTTTTGTTTAATGTATGATCAAAACCAATGTAATCTAAGAGTGAGCTAATGAAGTGGTTTTCTCTGCAGACACGAAAGATAGGATTGGAAGTTTTCCATGAAATTAAAATTTCAAAAAAAGGTAGAGAAGAGTTAATAATCATGTGTTAAGGAGATAGAGGGATGAATTTATGAATAGGTAAAAATAAATTTATATTGATCATTTTAAATGCGCAGAACAGCCTGTCGTTCCACATAACAAGCCATGTAGGCATTTAGAAAGAGAAGGTGATGAAAAATGTAAGTTTGTGAATTCAAAGTATTCCATAAAATATATTGCTTAAGTGCAGATAAGGAGAAACCATGGAGAGGCTATAGGTTTGGTAAAAAAATTGCTTAAAAGTTAGACAAGAAACTGGTTTGATCAAGTTGAGAGGAATGATGTCGCGGAAAAGCACATTGTAGTGCGGCATTATGTCCTGAATAGTTTCAGTAAGTTGAGTAAATGAGACAGGTACGGAAGTGAAAAGGAAGGTGACGTCAAAGCTAAAAAATTGGTGTGTTGATTAATTTTATGTATAAAATCTTCTGTATTGATGAGTGAAGGTGAAATTTTCCAATAATGGTTTTTAATTGAGAATAACCAGAAAGAAAGGTTATAAGTATCAATTGGTATTGAAATGATAGGCCTAAAGGGTATTAGGCTTGTATCTTTGGCAAGCATAGAAGGGAAAGATTAGTCATGTACGCCTTATTTTTATTATAAATGTATATTACTACTGTGGTTCATAGAAATATAAATATATATAATAATATATATATATATATACTATATATATAATATAAAATATATAAATATATATATATGATATTATATATATATATAATTATATATATATAATATATATTATATATATATATATAAATATATATATATAATATATAATATTATATATAATATATATATATATATATTAATACAACTATTCTTCTAGAAAATCAATTATTTTAAAAATTCTTCAAGAAAAACCTCTAATTAATTTCAATTAATTAATTGTATTCCTTTTTATAATTAAAATTAAATTAATTGAAATTATATTAAATTTTCATCCTAAGTTTAAGACTTTCAGTGTTTTTGACTTGCATTTCAATTTTAGCAACCCCGCCCCCCCGGCCCCGGCAAAATCCCGCCCCGGTCAGTCCCTATCAGTGATACACCGAAAATATGGCTCAATAGGTCAAGAAGATGACAAAACTTTTATACAAATTATGTATGGCATCGAAAGTCATACTTATAATCCAGGAAAAGTTGCAGACTCTTCCGACTGTTCAGTTAAATGAAGGTGATCATAAGGTTAATTCCCACAATCTGAAAATCCAAGTTGCCAACCCTTTCGAACTGGTTGCAATCGATGTCCATGGCTATGCCGAGAACAAGGAGAGGAAATATTGCTTGCTTAGTGGCTGTGGACCACTGTGTAGCAAATGGGTCGTGGTCAGACCACTAAAGGACAAATCGCCGGAAAGGTTGCGAGGGCATTCGAAACCAATTTACAACATTTTTTGAGCCTCATTACAAAAGGTTCAACGATAAATGGGTGAGTTCGGATAACAGTTCAGGACTCCAGAAATAAAACAGTCGATCATATAATTCAGCAGCCCCATATAAGCCATTTCATCAAACGGGCACAAACCGCACATTTGCATAATCTCCTTAAAAAACACGAGCAACAAAAGGAGTTCTGGAGGGGAACGAATTGTTTAACCAGTGTCATAATATATAATAAACGAAGCACTCTTGAACTTTGGATACACCGGCTTGAGAAGTTACGAACTCAACCACAAGGAGGAAAGTATTGCCAATCGTCTATGGAAAACAAAGTACAATGAAAGGAGGACACCCAAACTGGCTACCCTATGCAATAGGAGTCAAGGTCAAACGAAAATATTCACAGACCGACCTGGCGAGGAAGAAATTAAGGAAAATAGAAGTCCTTTTCACAGTTCGTCAATAATCTGCCGGGAATGAATTTGATATTAGGGCAAGGTAAACTATGAGGTGCAACTATACACACTTAAAAATAGGCAAACCAACCAGAATACTAGCCAGTACTTTGAAAATGTGAAAGAGCAATCACCCAGACTATGAATAAATTATTGGAGAGAACAATAACAAGCATGAAATGGAAGAACCATCAGCAAGTATAATATATAGTGCGCACCTCCAAATAGAGTAAAAAGGAAAAGAAGAGTAGGACAGAAATTAAAGAAACATGGGACCTTCTACAGGGCCATAGGTAAACCAAGCCATAAAAGGGAAGCAGGAGCACAAACGGAGTATTTAGGAGAGGAAAAGACAGACAGAGGCAGATTCTATGCCATCAACTTGTAGATACCAGTGAGCTATGGATTGTATAAGTACTCGATCCAGAGACGTAAGCAATTCAGATGAGATTGATTTACAAAATTTTAAAAGAGATTAAGAGTTTCCTAAATACAGTATCACTATATGAATAAACGTTTCAGATGCCCACTGATGAAGAAGAGAGAGGAGGCTCCATGAATAACAACACTAGCACATATGAAGTCATGGAGGTTAAATAACTTACGCAGAAAGTAATTAAATATCCCTTTTATGATTCCAGGTCTATCACTAAAATAGAGAAGGTTGCGAGACCCAGAAACGGATGATGTTGAGATGACAATCGGAGGACAGAAGGAACCCGACAAGGATTGGAAGAATTTGGACATTCGACCAATGACACCGATCAGGGTCCTCCAATCTCCGTATGTACAAAAAGGTATTTTAAAGATGAGAAGAAAGGGCTGAGAAGAAGGCATTCCATTGGAAAACTAGGTTAAGAACATTCTTTGTTTATTTAAAATTATTTTTTTGTGGTTGGTTTTTCTTCTTTTTAATTATTGGGTTTCCAATCTTGAAAGGGGGAGTAGTGTCATAAGTCGGAAGTAGTGTCATTAATTTAATAAACCTCCCAATTACAGGAAACAGACGATTGCTCCCGAGCAGGAAAAATCATTGTATTTTCTGAGACTCAGGCAAGCAGTCCGCTTTTTATTGGAAATAAGTTTTCAAGACGTTAAAATTCTGTAAAT